>JANHFM010008434.1:3501-28054 GCA_032468115.1 Grayia smithii
CTTTGCTGGCTGGGGAATTCTGGGAGTTGAAGTCCACACATCTTCCAGCGGCCAAGGTTGAGGAACACTGCTCTAAATCCTTTGTACAGAAAGGTGGGTGGGAAGCAAACCAAGCAAACAAGACCGAAACCTGGCGAAGTTCGGTTCCTTACAAATGCAGTTTCTAAATTAGCAACGGGCCTGGTCAAAGGGGGTTGTGTGAACCCACATAGTGTCTGTTTTTAATCTAAGATTTAAGGCTCCCCTGTCCCTTGTTTTCAACAGTCGCGAATCCCCAGACTGTATGAGCCAGCCTTGACCGATTCTGAAAATAAGTGCAGGCGAATTTGGAGCGTAGCCTGAAGCTTCTTTTGCGGGAGAAAGTCCTGAAAAAGACGCAGAAAACGGCGCCGAGCCCAACAGGGGTTCCAGTGCCAGGAAGACTTTTCAGGGAGAAACGAAGCACCCGAGAAACACCCCTGCCACCCCCCCTTCCCTCCCTACCACACACACACATTATTTGCGGACTGGTTTAAAAAGATTTGGCACCATAAAGCGCCAGTCCCAAGAAGCCTGCGAGCAAGTGGATCCAGATTTCAGTTTACAACAACACAGTTACTCTGAAGACGGTGCCCCTCCGTGGAATCTGGACTGTTTTAGGGATATTTTTTTTTTTAGGCGGGGAGCAAGTACTCAGGGGCGCCACTTAGGGAAGAACCCGAGTATCCGAAGCATTTACAAGAGACGCGTGTTTCATTGGAGAAATAAAAGCAACAACAACAAAAAAAGACATCGGAAGGGGAAAAAAGGCGCGCCAAGAAAGAAAACGGAGCCTCAGAGGGACCCCGGGCCCGCTCCTCGAGTCTCCCGAAGGACCTGCCTTTAATATCCAGGCAGGGAATTCCCGTTTGGGGGGATCGCGGGCGGCCCGGGGAGGGGGGGAGTCTTTTCGCTGCGCGGGAAAGCAGCGAGTATAAAGCCTCTTGCAGGGGAGGGAATCGCTGGCTCGTTTGGGGAGCCTTGGCGGGTCTCTCCACGAGCCTGTTGCCTCGAGGGGACCGGAGGCGGAGCTGCCGGTGTTTTCCTGGCAAAGAGTCCGATTAAAAAGGGAAGCGGCGACCTTTGAGGCTCCCTTAAAGACCGTTAAAACAAAAAAGAGAGACGCAAACGCTCGGTTAGCTGGTGTCTCAGCGGCGCTGCCGTCGCCGCGGGGAAGGGCTCAGCCCGAGAAAGGGAATGGGGGTGGGGGGAGCGAAGGAGGAGTGTAGGAGGAGGTTCCCTCCTTGATGTTCATCGATTTTTTTTTAAAGAAACGAAAAAGCAGGTCCAGCAGAGTCAGGCCGGGAAGAGGCGCGCAGGAGGGAGCCAGCAGTTCGGGAGTTTCACCTAGTGTGTGTGTGTGTGTGTGTGTGGTGGGGGGATATATGCCTTCCACAATCTGCTCTGAGTTCCAAAATGTTTGTTAAGAAGCGAATCTTGATTTTAATACGTTGCCTTAATAAATAGGGCAGACTCTTTTCTTAATTCTACAGGGGAGATGTCCAGGTTAGCCCAGCCGCTGTTGTATAAAGCCCCAAATAGCAAATTAACATAGTAAAATTCGGTCCTGATTTTAAATTACTCACACTTAGAGAGATTATCCCTTCCTTCCTTCCTTCCTTCCTTCCTTCCTTCCTTCCTTCCTTCCTTCCTTCCTTCCTTCCTCCCTCCCTTCCTTCCCAAAGCAACGGTACATAGAAAAATATACTTACCAGATTATTCAGCATCTGGACACTGATTAGAAAGCTATATCATCTCTTACCTTTTTATTAATTTAAGACTTAAACAACCAATTAATTCTTAACCTGAGCCGTCTATACGGATAGGCAAAATTCATGCTGTGTATACGGTATATGACATGCAAATGGTTAATTATAGTAGTAGTGACTTATCTTGTCATCCAACTAGATAATTATAGGATTTGGGATTTAAAAGACTGAAATGTGTGCTGGCCTCATTTTTTTTTAAACGAAGAAAGGCATGAAATGAGTTCAAATAAATGTCAATATATAGTTTCACATCTTTTTATGAAATTATTTAGAGTTAAATCAGGAAGTTTCTTACACCCAAACAAGACAAGATTAGGCCCAGTTATTTCTGCAAAGAGCCTAGTTACCAGCACAATTTTTCCTATTAGTGGAAGCTTTGCTATTGGTCAGGTGAAGATAAGTAACAGTCTGGGTCCTTTTGATATCCCTTTTTTAAAATTACAAACTGTACTTAATTGTATCATATCAATTCATCTTGCAAAATGACTCTGTTCATTGTGAATATTTCTTGTTGTGGGCTAGGAAACAATCAGCATTTTTATTCCATGCAGATTTTGTTTTTGTTTTAAGTATCACTGATAGAGAAAAGTCTAGCTTTGGTTACCTTCAATGCAGTCATCTTTCTCTCTTTCTCTCTTTCTCTCAATAGAGCTATATAAATTTTGGTTCCAAGTACATACCTGAGCTCTTCCTTCTCAAAAGCCCTTCACGTTTAAAATAAAACCAGATCACATTTCCTGTCTCTAAACTTCAGCAGAAAACAAAAGGACGAATCACCTGGAAACTAGTCTCCGAGCAAGGTGCTCATTTCAGAGATTCGCTGATCTGTCTTTATAGGAGATCCTTCTTCTAAAACTCTCTCAACTGTTTTGGGTGGAGAAGGAAACCAACTGATCACTAGATCTACTATTGAGACGTTGGTTTGTTAATCCTTAGGCTGCTGTTTCTGTTTTTAAATTTTCTCTGCTTCCAATGGCCAGAGTATAGTTTCCCTGACTAACTGCCTCCTCTGCAAAGAGCGAGACTCCTGTGTTGGCCAGCTTCATTTTGGCTCCTTGGGGACAATTAAAAAAGAAGGGAGGGGGGGATTCCGAAATAATGCGACCCCCCCCCCCGCCCCTTGAGAAGGGAAGCCAAGCGGGAGAGGGACACACATTATTCCGGCCAAGTAAATTCCTCTAAAGGAGGCAAAAAGGGGGACATGCCTCCTCAGTAGGCCAACTGCGGAGAAATCTATCTTGCCAATGAAAGACTCCCCCTCCCTTGCCCCAGGGCTCCAGGCAAGTTCTTGGCCATATCCAGGGCGCTATGCTTTCCTCCGCTGTGGAAAGGGATGTTAAACTCTAACGCTTCCATCTTTCTGGGAAGGGACTTTTAAGCATGAATTAATATATTAACTAAATATTAATTTAACTAAATGTCGGTGACTTCTAACAAAATTTGAGGAGCGAGATTTTGCTCCCTTGAACACAGTGTAAGAACAAAGTAACCGTTGTAAAGAAAAGAAAACCTGCCAGGAGCTTTCCTCTGGAAAGATAGGCTGTCACTTTTCCTACTCCGGGGATGGTTAATATGTAAAAGATGCCAAGTAGAGATTGCTTTGCTAACCTTACAATTTTGGGGGACATACACGTAAGACATACGTATAGGTTTTGTTGACCATTTCCCCCCTTGGGAACAGGAAAGGCATTTTATTCGCCGGCGTAGAAAGGGGAAAAAAAAAATACCAAACCTGCACTAATTCAATTACCAACATTTCGAAACTGTCTTCTCTCGGGGAGAAACCGTCAAAAGCTGCCCAGCCCATTTGCCTCGGGCTCTATTAACTTGGAAATGGGTTGCCTTACTTGCTCCAAATGGACTGGCCGGTGATCTAGGTGACTTCTTCGAAAGAAGCGAGTCCCAAGGAGTGTGACGTCAGGCCCTGCATGTCAGGCAAATGATAGTCGACAACAAAAACAATATATTGTTTAAAAAGCGAATGAATCCAGTGGTAGCGTGCATAATTGCTCACGGATCGATTCCCTGTTTTAATTGTCCTACAGGAAAGTCCGAACGAGTCTTGTTTGACTTTTAGTTAAACAAACAATTAATAATTGAATCTGAAAGGGGGGGAAAAAGAGAAGAAAGTATGTAATAAGTAACGCCGTCAGTGAGCCTCCCCTTTTCTTCCCCAAATATAAAATGTAATACAGTACCTCACCGGTATTCCCTTTGAGGGCAGCCGCTGAACTTGAAGATGTAGAAGGCGTAAGAGAAAAGGAAAAAAATTAGTCTGTGCTCTAAAACGAAACCATCAGGACGGTCATCCTATTAGTGGCAACTTTCCTATCTGATCTTGACAAGTGACACCCCAGGAAAATGTGAGGTTCAAAGAGCACAATCAATCGGCAGAGCAACTACTGTTTTCAATGGATTTTATAAATGCCCAGATAACAAGGTAACAGAAAAATTGAGACAGAGAGTGAGAGAGAGAAAGAAAGAGAGAAAAAAAAGAAGAAGAAGAAGGGGGAGAAATGAAAACTATTTGCCCCCCAATGAATCTTCCCCTCCCCCGGTGGACCCTTTTTAGCGCCCCCCTCCCCTTAAAACTGTTTATTTGAAAGAAGCTTCGGGTGGACACTGTAGACATCCGAGTGGCCAATCAGAAAAGCTCTTTCCCCTTTCGGCCAATGGCAGGCGCCACATTGTTGTCAAATGTTGTCTAATGGATACGTAAGGCGCAACAATAGAGCAAGCGCTCGCGGGCGGTTCGGCGAAGATTTCTATCTCTTGGCAACTCTCGCTCTCTTTAGTGGCGCACATGCAAAGTTGGGGCTGAGGAAAGGGGGGTCCGGACTGGGTTCGGCTGCCTGTTGAAGGCAGCTTTGGTTGGTGGGGCTGTAGCTGGAGGAAGGGAGAGACGGAGTAGGCTGAGAAAAATCAGAGGGCGGCTGAGACAGGAGCGTGGGCGCGAATCAGGAAGTTGGAAATTGTTGCACTCTGAAGTCTGAAACCTGGCGGGGGTCAGAGGAGTCCTCTGTCTTCTGCCACGGTTAGCTTGGCTTGCGTGCGATTGTGACAAGCTGTAATCTTGGACAGGCACTGGGACCGCTGCGTCTCCAGGGGCTTGTGCGCGCTTCTGTCAGGACAGCGTTTTGTAACATTGGCAGGCGAAGGAGCGCAGCTGTTCTCCTTTCCTCGGATCGTGGCAGGAGCTGTTGCCGTCGGGTTCCGCCGTAAGTTCTTGCCAGAGAAGAAATCAGCGGGAGTGAGCCGGAGCGAGTTCTGCTTCCCCGCGTTGTTGAGAAGAGATGGAATGGCTGGGGAGCCATTTCGATGGTTTCGGAGCTTGGGGGCTTTGATTCGGGGGGAGCAAGGAAACCCCCGACTTCCGCTACCCTAGAATCCACGTTCATTGGGGGGGGGAGGGGGATTGAGCCAGAGCAACCGAGAAGGTCGGGGGCCGTTGTTTGTTTGCTTCCTCGAAGAGTAAACGCCGTTTACTTCCCCGAAGTTAGGTAACGCAGATGCGCTCTAGAGTGGGGAGGGGGGTGATTGTGGAGGAACGACTGAGACGCATCAGACTTTTTGGAGGAAAAAACGTTCTCGATTTTTGTAATTTTAGGGTGGCTTCAGAGTGGCTTGGAGGGACTCAGGCTATTAGACGAGCTGAGCAACCCGTTAGCCTCTCGCGGAGCGGCGGGTTGTTCCAGGAAGGGCCTGGCGTTTCCCTCGCCCCGTTGAATCCGCGGAAGTCTTGTTGAGGTATTCAAGAAGCGTCGGTGGGGAGAGGGCCCTGCGCCTTTGCGTCTTCCCTGGAAGCCACGGCACCTCTTCTTGGTCAAGATGGAACTGAGGTCTGAGATGACCAGCGTGCCCACGGCGCCCTCTGCGGTGCCCCCCACTTCGGTGGCAGCGGCGGCGGCGGCGGCGGCAGCGGCCAGCCTGCCGGTGAGCGTAGCCGGGAGCCTTCTGCGAGGCCCGCCGTTGCTCCTGCGAGCTGCCGAGAAGTATCCGCGCACCCCCAAGTGCGCTCGCTGCCGCAACCACGGCGTGGTGTCGGCGCTCAAGGGCCACAAGCGCTACTGCCGCTGGAAGGACTGCCTGTGCGCCAAGTGCACGCTGATCGCCGAGCGGCAACGCGTCATGGCCGCCCAGGTGGCGCTGCGGCGGCAACAGGCTCAGGAGGAGAACGAGGCCCGCGAGCTGCAGCTCCTCTATGGCACGGCCGAGGGGCTGGCCCTGGCCGCGGCCAACGGCATCATCCCGCCGCGGCCCGCCTATGAAGTCTTCGGCTCCGTGTGCAGCGCCGATGGAGGCTCGGGGGGTTCAGGTGAGAAACTAGCGCGCACCCCAACCCTGAGGCGTTGGCGACGAGCTAAAAGGCGCTCGTTTCCCCGTCGCTCCGGGATTCGAACCTTCCCCCTAAGTAAACGTGACAGGCGACAGGGAGTCCTGTGCAAGTTCTGAGAAAGCCAGCTTTTGGGTTCCCGGGCCCCCTTTAAAGCCGTTCGGCCTTAGGAGTTCTACACGAAGTTTAGAATGGGACTGGCCGCCGAGGAGGAAAAGGGCCCGGGGCTGAGCTTCCCAATCTTTCTTTAGGCAGCCTTGAGCACACTTAAAAAACGAGCCCTCCTGCCCAGATGCTTCTGTCCACTTTCCCACCTTTTGCTCCTTCTCAATCCGCCTGGACTTTTCCTCGCCCTCTCTCCGTCCCACGCTCAGTTCTTTCCCCTCCACGCAACCATCAACAGCTCGCCCTTTAACATACGATTTGTAGACCTCAAATCTCAGCGTTTGCAGCCATCCAGGATTTCTTCACGATCTGTAAGATAAGGAGTTCCCGCGTCGCTGACCGAGTTATTATTATTTTTTTTAAAAAAGAAAAGAATCCTAGCCGTTGCTTTAACAATGAAACATTGGCCAGGCATTTCTAGATTATAGTCCCACTCGTGTCTGCCGTGTCAAACGCAGTAAAGGCTCACACCGTTGCTTTTTCTTAGCAACGTCTTCTCTTTCTTGCTCCCTTCCTCTTTCCCCCGTATTCATAAAGTCTTCCATACCCATTTGGGGTCCTCTTAGTGTCCCTGTAATTGTTTGACGCCATTGGATTCACTTCCAGGTAAGTTAGTATTACTACATAGTAAACTGCCCCTTCAAAATATAGAGGCCTGTCACAGCTGGCATCGAATTGAGCCTACCCCAACCAGGGCTGCCTTCCAATTTTTCTTCAGTGATGCTACTAGAAGTTATGATAAGAGTTGTGTTCCCATGCATTTAAGGGGACCAGGTCGGGGAACCTTTTTCTTGCAGGTTTTTTTGGGGTGTGAGGTGGTGGGGGTCTCCTTGGCCGTCCCAAGCCAGAGAGGCGGGAGACAAGAGAAAAGATAGCGCCTCCTAGCGACCACAGCAATTTAGCCCTGCCAGGAGACGCCCTAGCTAGCTGCAGTGGTGAGATTTGATTTCGTATCCTAAAGTAGCTCCTTAGGAAGGTCGCCAAGGTGAGGCGACGGTCCCGCGGAAGGTGCCATCTGGGGAAGGGAAAAAAGAGAAGTCGGCACGATATGGCGTGGAAGGCAGATTGGGAGAGCAACCTGAAGCCACCAGACAGCGGAAAGTAGGGATGGGCAGAAGAGTAGATGAAATTAGGGTAGAGGAGTGCAAGATCCATTGGGTGGGTTCCCTGTGGGACAGAAAGACGAGCAGTCGCTGAATTATGCTCCTTGGTTGCTCTAAACTGCCGAAAAGAGCCCCGTTTAAGTGCACTCGTTTCCCCATTTCTGTCAAGGTAAAGTACCTAATAGGCGCCCATCCGGCACTTGGGGGGAGGAGGCGGGGCACGCTGGCAGGGAGAGCCTAGTCCAGCTCGCTCTTTCTGTCTCTCTTGCCAGAAGTCAAGCTGCAGAAATTTGACTTGTTCCCCAAGTCGCTTCTCACCAGCCGCTCCGTGACCCCTCAACAGAACAAGCCTTTATCGCCGGATGGGACGGACGGCGCGCCAGGCACCTCATCCCCGGAGCCTACTCGTCACGGCTGTGGCTCGGGCTCGGAGAACGGCGACGGCGAGTCCTCGGTCAGCTCGCCAGTTTCTAAAGGCGCCAAAGACGGCAGCGGGGGCGGCGGAGCCGAGGAGGAGAGCACAGGCTCCGTCAGTCCACTGGGCTCCGATTCGGGTTGCTCTGAGGCAGAACGGGACGAAGCAGGCGCTCCCTCGCCTGTTTTGGCCGTTGCTGCCGCGGCCGCCGTGGCGGGGAGCAGCCGGCAGCAGCGGACGCCGTTGGACATCCTGACGCGCGTGTTTCCCGCGCACAAACGCAGCGTGTTGGAGCTGGTCCTGGCCGGCTGCGGCGGCGACGTGGTGCAGGCTATTGAGCAGATCCTTAACAACCACCACCACCACCACCGTGCAGCAGGCGGCAGCTCAGGCCAAGCACTTTCCGCCGCCTCTGGACTAAGCTCGGTAGGGCCGGACAAGGCGGGCGACGAGAGCTGGGCGCGGGCTGCTGGAGACGCGCCGGGGACCTTGGGTGGCCTGCAGTCTTCGTCAGCTGGAGGCACCTCGCATCACCGCCCTCTTTTGGCCGGCGCCATGACCCCGGCCATCGGCTCCCTGGGCAGCCGCTCCGCCTTCTCGCCTCTGCAGCCCAACGCTACCCATTTCGGGGCGGCTGCTGAGGCCGGCGCCTATCCCTTAGGCACGCACTTGAGTTTGAGCCCGCTGCGCCTGGCTTACTCGGCCGCAGCGGCGCACAGTCGCGGCCTGGCCTTCATGACCCCTTACTCCACGGCGGGGCTAATGCCCACGCTGGGCTTCCGGCCGCCTATGGAGTACGCCTTCAGCGACCTCATGCGGGATAGATCAGCCGCAGCGGCGGCGGCCGCGGCTGCAGCCGCCGCCGCCAGCGTGCACAAGGAACAGGCGTACCCAAACGGCCTGTACGGGCCTTTGGTGAATAGCGCCCCAGACAAACAGTAGGCCGCAAAGCCTGTGGCTGGATTTTCTATATACATATATGCATAGAGAAATAGAAATATATACGATATAAACTTGCGCCCAAGCGTACGTCCGAGAAGTGCGCAAGGGGCAGCTGAGGCAGCGAATTCTCGGAAGGCGGCGGGGGAGCGACCTGGTTTAACCGAGGGCTCGATTCCCCGCCGGTATCGCAGCGGGTCTTAAACGCCGCTTATCCTCAGACACGAAACGCGCCAGTTTAGAAGTAAGTTCCCCGGAAAGTGAAGCTGCGGAGTAGTCCAAGTTGGAGCCGAGGTGGTGGTTGTGGTGGGGGCTACAGCACTTTTCGCGGAGCAAGCGAGGAGGAAGAGAGAAGGCGCAGTCTCTTCGGCAGCCGAGTGAACGGGACTTATTGCCAGTGATTTAAGGCGAGGCAGAATTTTGCAAAAAACGTTATGGCCCGAGTAACGTGTCTATGGGCAGCACTGTTGCCGAATTCTTCTGTCGGTTTCTGTGAGTAACAATGGGAAGTCACCTTGTCCCTCCTCAAGCCTTGGTTTCGCCTGACTTTTAGGTGATCCGGGTTTCATTTCACTCTCATTTGTTGTAACCACAAGTGGTCAAATGTGTGGAACTTGGCGAACCTCTTAAGTGTGTTGATTAAGCAAAACGAGTAAATGCCTTTTTACTGTTAAAGTTGTCCCTCATTATTATATTTTGCATATAGCTGTAAACATGGATATTCCCCTCGGGTGGCATCCATACTTCTATCTGTATCTCTATACCTGCCAGTGTATAGCATAATGTTAAAAAATGGGAATTTAAATTATTAATGTAATTTGTAGGCGAAGTTATTATTAATGGTAAATGAAACGGTTAGTCGGTTTTCATTTTGGAAACACGTCATCATAGAGATTAAACATACTGTAAAAAATTTAACTCTTCGTTCTGTCTATTCCCAGGGGAAATATAAAGTGTAAATAAGGTTAAGAAGTAAATATATTTGTAATTGTCCTTTCTTTGGATTCGATCCAAAGGCCGTTGTTCACCCAGATTTAATGAATGATCCGAACAAAAATGCTTTCTGGTTTCAGCGTAACAAAATTCTTGCCATTTCAAACAGGGTTTTTTGAGCTTGTTTTTCCCTTCTGTTTTCATTTCATAGAAAACTAGAAATAAATATTATTTTGTATTAAAACCTGCCATAGTAATAACTTCTGCTGTTTCATTTATTTGCAGTATTTTAGCTTCTAAGGGCAATTCCAATTTACATCAAATGAAGAACTGATTTCAGATGATTTTTTCGGTAATCCCGGCAGCTTCAATTAAACCGGTCAGTCTAAAATAGGCGATTCTGTCAGTAATAGGTAACCAATTCTGCAGTTCAAATACACATTATATTATAGTTACAATGTTCTTACTGCAAGAGTTTTGGAAATCTCTTTCAAAGGTAGAACAATTTTTCCCATAAAGGGTGATGTTTCTAGTAGTGAACCTAAGGACTGATATTCTGCAGATGTGAATTATCCTGTCCTTTGGTTTTCTTAAACACCACTCCTGCTCTCTTACCTGAGAATAAGCCCATTTATATTCAGTAGGATTTATTTTTGAGCCAGTGCTATAGGGTTTCATTTGGGCATAACTCTGTAAAATATTATTTTACTGCTTTTGATCATGATGACAAAATTCAGCAATTTAAACCTGGGATATTATTTGTATCAAATTTACCAGTAAGAGCATCTATTCCTCTTCCCCTGCATTTTGAAATTTACGTTCTACTTTTTAATTTTCAATCAGACAGGAACACACCTTGAATTTCTGATCTAGGAGGCTTCCTAGCTCTTGGCCAATAGATTGTCTATAAGAAAACTGACTGACAAAGAAAGGACAGCAGAAATTTTATTCAAGGCAGCTCTCTGGGCACTTTTTGGTTTTTATAAAAGCTAATTTACTGAAATCTGACAAGATATTTTTCATTCTGAATGCTGACTGGCCATTACTATTGGGAGACTTTGGTACCATATATCAATCAGTCCTAATTGCCCTTTATGGAAAGAAATCCCAATGGTCTAAAAATCATTCAGGACTTGGAGGGAAAAAATAATAACCAAGACTCCCTTTTTTTCTATGTTGCTAAATAAAGCTATGAAGCAAAAGAGCTGGTAGGAATATCCTACTGTACCTCCCTAAGGATAATGTTTCTGTAGGATGGATTTTTCTTTCTGTCCTGTGGAGTGTTTGGCCCAGAATAACTATTACTCACAAAGAACAAGTTCAGTGCATGGTTGAATTAAGACAGTAAAAGCTCCTAAAATTGGTTGGTATGGAAACCTAATCCCACCCAACTGTTCTGTAGCACAGCTGGACTGTTTACTTTCTCACTTCAAATATAACTGTGTAAACATTGGCTTGAAACTGACGGCTCTGCTTCTATAACCAGTTAATATAATGTTAGAGAAAATGGGAATTCCTTGGAGGTTATTGGAAGAAAATAATAATAACAATAATAAATACATTCTTGATTAGGACTTGAACTGTTGTTTTACCAGTCCCAGACTATGAATCGAATTAAAGATTAAATAAATAAATAACAATAACAACAATAATAATACCACCATAGCGATAATGGTACAATACAATAAAAGGCAATATGCAGATAGTCAATTACAATTCTCTCTCCTTTTTTCCTATATATTTTAAAATGTCACTAAAATATTTTTGGGGTGTGTTTGAGAGTGAGTGAAGGAGAGTACAAGTGAGAATGACCAATCTCAGGTGTTGAGGTTCTTGAATTTAAGGGGACTTACTGGTTGGCAAATATATTTAGGCTTGCAAGTCATGTATGATCAATATGATCAATTATCTTTGAAGTTATTTTTTGGCTCCTACCTCATGCCATAAGAATGACTAAATTAATATAAGTAGGTAAACTTTTAGAAAAGTTTGATCAAAAGTGATTGAAACATAAGATTGTCACAATAAAATGGATTAATATTGAAGGGCTTTAAAAGTGATCTAATTTGATTCAGTTTCCTAATTCCAATTTAATTAAAAAAATGGAATGGTCTGTTGGATTGTAAACTGACAGAATTGTATAGAGGGAATAGCTAAAAATGTAAGAAGGTTTGGAAACATAATCTGAAATCTTGGTCATAGTGTGTCCACTGTGGGACTCTCAGCTGTGCAGAGGGTAGCTATGGAACACTTTCTTACCTATAAAAATAAATACACAACTTTCTTTTTTTCAAATGCAGAGGTACTGGTAACTTAAGTTTCTTTCCCCCTCTACATTTCTTTGCCTTACAGCAATGTCTCTTATTTAAAAAAAAAATTAAGATGGCAATCAAAACTATGTAACTGAAGCCTCACCCTTTTTAATACGCCTCACAATTCATTAGGAATAACAGAATAACAGTTGGAAGGGACCTTGGCAGTCTTCTAGTCCAACATTCTGCTCAAGCAGGAGATTCTACACCATTTCATAGAAATGGCTGTCCAATCTTTTCTCAAAAAACTCCAGTGATGGAGCACCCACAATTTCTGGAGGCAAGAGTTCTGTTGATAAATTGTTCCCATTATCAGGAAATTTCTCCTTATTTCTAGATTGGCTCTCCTTAATAAGTTTCCATTTGTTATTTCTTGTCCTGTCCTCAGGTGCTTTGGAGAATAGGTTGACACCCTCCGTTCTTTGTGACAGCCCTTAAATCCAGGAAGACTGCTATCATGTCACCCTTAGTCTTTCTCCCTGCTAGACTAAACATAACCAGCTGCTGCAACTCTTCATATGTTTCCAATCCCCTAATCAACTTTTTTGCTCTTCTCTACACTTTCTCTAGAGCCTCTAGAACATTTTTCTGAACTTTGGTGACCAAAACTGGACTCAGTATTCCAAGTGTGGTATTACTCAAATAGTATAAAGTCCTATTAATACTTCATGTGAACTTGATACTATCCCTCTGTTGATGCAGTCTAGGACTGTATTGGCATTTTAGGCAGTTGCAGCACAGTACTGGCTTATACTTAAGTGGTTGTCCACTAGAAGTCCCAGATCCCTCTCACAGTTACTGCTATTGAGCAAAATACCACCTATTCTATACCTGTGCATTTGATTTTTCTTGCCAAAGAAAATTACAATTTATTGGGTAGGGCCCAGTGTTCAAGTCTGTCAAGATCCTGCTAAAGTATTGGCTGTTCCCCCCAGCTTGGTGTTGTCTGCAAATTTGATGAGTTTCCCTTCTACTTTCTCATTTAAATAGTTTATGAAGATGTTGAAGAAGAGGATTGGGCCTAAGACACAGCCAAGGGGTACTCCACTACATGTTTCCTTCCATGTAGATGTAGCTCTATTAAGGACTACAAATTGAGTGGATTGGTCAGCCAGTTATGAATCCATTTATAAATATGTGTAAAGGGAAGGGTTTTAATTACATTGTTGTACCCACCACCTTGACTTTTTTTTGACCCCACTGCACATATTCCTGTTGAATAGAAAGAATAAGTGGAATACATTGATTTAGCTTCCCTGGATAATTTTTTTTTGGAGAAACTGCTCATGACATGGCTATTCAGAGTTTGTAAAAGATCTCCAATTGTATATGGTCTCACTTATAAAGTCTTAGAGATGTCATATATTAAACTCGGGAGCATTCATCAGCTTAGAATTTCAAGTGTTTGTGAGCTGCCCCGAGTCCTTCGGGAGAAGGGCGGCATATAAAACTAAATAATAAATAAATAAATAAGTGGCTAAAATGTTGCTGAGACAATCCTGCCAATGTCTCACAATCATTTCCCCCTATTAGTTGGATAGCTCAAAGGTGAGTAGTGGATCTTAAAGGTGAAAGATACCTGAAAGTGTTGGGAGCATGGGACAAGAGACCTATAGACTTTTCCATGGCCCAAGATGATCGGCTGAACTGGATAGAGGCAGATAAAAATCCAGAGAGGATAGAGGTGGATGGCAGGCCTGAAGATCCAAAGAAAAAGAGTTCTCTCCAAAACTCTGTTGTAAGTGGAACTAGATTGCTTCTAAACATAGACAGTGATCCATCTCATAAAACTGCAACTGAAAATTGCCAGATCCAGGGGATTTCATTTCTGTTAAACCCACAGTTTGCAGTCATTTTCCTGCAAAGAAATGAACACAGGTTTATATGATTGCTCTATATTTTGTGCTATAACGGTGAATTTTCCTATAGCAACTCTAGAGCAGCCTCTAAGAAGAAGGCGGCTACATTCTTCCTTTTTCCTAGGCATCACCTCTACATGCTAACTCTTGATGTAAGATAGATGGAAACACATTGGTTTTGCACCATTTGTTGATCCAAATGGTGCTTTACGTGACTGTGGCTTAAAACATTGCATAAACTGCCCCAATGTAGTTGTTAAACCAGTTGTTAAACCAGAATTTATGGTTTAATGTGCTGCATAAATTCAGCCACTTGCAGTTTATTTAGTATTCAATGGTTAAACAAACTACGTGTGTTGTGTGAACACAGCCAATGTGGAGCAATCATTTGGAAAATGATTGGTATTGAAAATGATGACAATTCTTTCACAAATTACAAGGGCTAGATTAAGTCCTAGGCTCACCAAATCGCAGATCAAGTCTTGCTTTTCTGTCGAGTTATAGTGTATTGTTGCATATTGCTTCCCAGTCTCTTTGATGGGAGTGGAAGAAAGTTAGATAATAGTAGATCTCACTTCTCAGAGGGGAGTTGAAAAGCATTTTCTCAACCAGCACAAGCTTACACTTTTATTAAAAAAATTGCAGACTGTGGAATTAAATTCGACACAGCAAGAATAAATAATTTGTAAAATGGAGAGGCAGCGTGCCAAGCATTTGCAAACTTTCTTGTTAATTAAATCTTAATCCATTGAGTTGCATTTTCACTGCCTGGCTGTGTATTGAGAGTAAAACATGCCCAGGAAGTTTATTATCTGCCCTTGTGTTTAATAGAAATCAGCCATAATCCACAGCATAATATACTAACAATTTAGTAGCAAAATGACATTCCTCATCCAAAATGAACTTGTTTCTTTCTCACTAGCTGAACAATTACATTATTAAAAGGAAGGAACACAGAGCAACCATGGAAGTTGATTCCTAAAGAAATTTAGCACAGATCTGAGAACCCAGAATTGCCTTTCTGAGGCCCACTGGACCCTGATCCTAGATTTCTGTTGAGTAAGTTTCTCAGTAGATGACATACAGTACTTTTTACATTCAGTGATACTATTTTTTGCTTCACTTGGGAAACAAAATAATGGTTTCCTTGTTGCATTAAGTAGAAGATGCAGAACTTTATTTATTATTGAATTTATATATCTCTCTCTCCTTTATTCCAACATTCAAGACAATATATTTTACAACAAAGCATACAACAAAGTAAAATTAGCAAAGTTAAAATCAAAACCCAAGTTAAAAACAAGCATTCAAATCATGTAATTACCAATTACAAGTTTGGTGAAAGAAGTGTGATTTATCATCTTCCTAAATACTGAAAAGGAAGAGCCAAACTGACTCCTTAGGGATCATGTTCTACTCTGAACCAACATAAGATGAAGGCTCTTCCCATGTAACCAACAGTTGACTTTCCTGCAGTGGGGCATCTACAGAAAGGTCTTCCTGTTGATCTAAGTAGAAGGCAAGGTTCATAGTGGAAGAGAAGATACCTTATATATTCAGGTCCTAAGCTGGTTAGCGCTTTAAAGGTCAACATTGACAACTTGTAAACTGATGGCTAGGCAGATCTTTCAATATGAACATCATATGCTGCTAGTACTTGCCAACAGCCTAGGTTCTGTATTATGTCCCAGTCTCAATTTTTGAACTCTTTTTCAAGGATAACCCTACATACATGCTAGTATAATATTTATAATATATACTATATAATAATGAGATAATACTTTACACATAATAATGTCGGAATATTATAACCAAGATGTGAGAAACATTTACTAATTTTGATTAGCTCAGGGTAGACTAGCCACAACCATGCAACACACTTTGCCACAATGGCCTCCCACAAAATCCAGTGATAGCTGAAGAAGGGACTCTCATAGATTACATTATCTATTAGTACCAACAAGGGATTCTTATTAAGATTCCTCGTATGCCTCAGTCTGTGAGAATATAATGTACTATTAAAGATTATTTTTTAACCATTGCATTTTAAGGTTTTAGTTCTATGATTGCTATTACTAAATGCACAGAGTAAGCAAGAAGTGAAATTTAGAAGCTATCTTAAAAAGTACCAGATCAATGCATTTCAAGAACCAGAAGCCATCTGTCTATGAAATTATCATGACCGATACAAAAATTAGATGCGTTCTAAATTTACTCTAATCAATACACTTAAATTCTGTGCAGACTCTTTACTCTGTTTTTTATGTGATTGTTGTATAAACACCTCACCATTTTGGAATACAGTTCAAAACTTGCTTTTCCAGTTTCAAAATGTAGCCTTCATGAATGCAACTGTACACTTTTGGAATAAATCAAGCGCAGCAAGTTATTTGTAACTAATAATGCAATTTCTAGTGTGATCCTTGTTGCTGAACAAATCACTTACTTCTGATCACATGAGAGAAAGGTATATGCTTTTTGTAAATATTTAAAAAACCCTTCTAATTAACACTTCAAAGTGTTAATTGTGAATCCCCATTCTTGTTTTTCAAAGACATTTCTTTTCCAAATGCTGCTGATGAAATGTCAGAAACCATAATGTTTGTGACCCTTGCTATTATAACATTGTGCTCAGTTGTAGCTATAAAAATTACAGATGGCAATAAAACAAGGATTAGGAAGGATTATATCACGGTGTTCCATTTTTAATCAACTTGTACAGGTAGTAAACTGTGTGTCATAATTACACAAAAGACTACAGTAAAAGTCATTAAGAACCACTGCTGCATTAATTTTGTTTTGTTTTTTAAATGGATATTAGTCAAGTCCTAACTACGGTATAGTGCATTAGCATGAACATCCTTAGATCCTAAATATATCCTCTGGTACAAATATTGCTTCAGTCCAAATGTTTTGAGTTGAGTGGTCCATGTGTGCATCAAGGAACTGCAATCATATACAAATGTTCTGAAATTACATGTAAATAAATTAATTACACACCAAAATTTATGGAGAATGATGCCTTGAAGTTTAAAAATATGCCTATGGGAAATTTTATTTCTGTTTAGAGTGTATATCTGTATTCTCTGTTGTTTCATCTTTTGGGTACTATTTTTTCTAGTTATTGAATTACAGAAACCTGCAAGGATGAGAGATTAGTTAAATGAATCTTTTACCGTTCAAATTGTTTTTAATTTATAACAGTCTTCTCCAATCTGGCACCATCCAGATATGTTGGGAATATCTGGCCATGCTTGCTGGGGAACACTGGAAAATGTAGTCCACACAGATAAAGAGCTACCAGGCTGATTTATAAGCAGGCTGATTTGCAATGCTACAAAAGATTGCTCATAAATATACATGAAAAAAATACCCATGTTTTCCCCAAAATAAGACCCTGTCTTATACTTTTTTGAACTCTGAAATAAGCACTTGGCCTTACTGCCATGCACTCAAAAGCTCGATTGGGCTTATTATCAAGGGATATATTATTTTGGGGAAAACGGTATACATTCATCTTTCAACTGGTAGAAAATGTATTTTTCTTTTTTCTTCTTGGAAGTCAAAATTCCTGGTTGTAGATATGAAAACAGAGGTGATATTTTAAATGTAGCAATTATCTAAAAGTATGAAGCATACTACCACTGGTTCACAAATGATTATTTTATGATTTCATGCATTACATTTATATCCTGATTCTTTCTAAGAAAATTTGCCAATTTACAGAATGTAGACAACCCAAGTGGGTAGTTTCCTATATGTTTTCTTTGTGCTATCACCATTCTTAAATATCTTCAAATGTAATACAAACTATAACAAATCATATAAATGAAGAAAGTTTGAAGACAATAAAAGAACATTTTTCTAGACAATAATATGAGGTACAGAAGTTTCAGAAATAGAAGCTACATTCTGGATTATACCTTTGGATATGGCTATGCATTTCAATGAGTCATTTTCTTTAAGACACCTGAGTACCCAACTGGATCAACTAACCATTTATGAGGCATGTTTTTCTTGATTTCCCAGGGCTTATGTACATAACAATCAAAAGGAAAACATTAAGAGGACATCTATTTTTGTTATTTTGTGTAAATGGAGCCCTCCCCCCCCATTTTGGAATCTGCCTGGAGGACAGCTAAGTGACTTCAACAAAGACTTATTTCAAACACACCTGTAGTCTTGCAACTTCATCAAATATGTATGAGAAATTATCTGTCCCTATTCCTGCACCAATCTGGAAGCATATCTAGTTAGTTCATGTATGTAGCAGATAAAGCTTTACTATTTACAACTTTTAGGAATAATTCTAAATTTAGCTCAGGTGGAATTGAGGGGCTGCATCTATTAAATTATCCTGGATTGGCTGGCTCTGTTTACCATCACTTATAGCCAATCTAGCTCCAGATTGGATCATTTAGTGCCCTCTACATGGAGCTGCCCTTGAAGAGTATGCACTCCTAGAGCAGTACATATTATACCTCTATTCTGTGAGCTGACTTGGTTGTGTTTGCTTCCAGGTCTAATTCAAGGTGCTGTTTTTAATTTTTAAAGCCCTTCAGGACATGGGACTGAGCTGTCCCTGGTTACATCAGTCCACCCCATTAGATCTGCAACAGAAGGCATGCTGCAGGTACCGTCAGCTAGGGACCTACATTTGGTGGGGTCCAGGAAATGTATGACTTGCATTGATGACAAACTTTTGCTTCAGAAGATGGGGTAAGGCACCAAAGGATTAGCTATCCTTCACTTGATGTTAAACCAGCATTAGAAAGGTTCATTTAAGAAACTGGAAGTATCTGAAATATAGAGGGGAAATGGTATTTAAAAACAATTTTAATAAACAACATTTTAACAGGAAGAGAATTTTAATGAGAAAATAACTCAAGATGGGTGTGGGTTCCTAAAAAGGGATACACTAAAAGCACAACTGCGAACAACTTCATTGAGGAAAAAGATAAAAGAAGAAGTCCATGTAGCTGATCAAAAAGCCTCTGGAAAACCCAACTGCAAAAATATATCTTAGTTGAAAAGAGGACACATTATTAATGAAAGGCACATACTATAAAGGTAGCATGGAAAGTATTTCAGGAGGGCTAAAGCTCAGAATGTCCTGAGGTTGGAAAAGGATGTCAAGAAGAATCAAAAAAGGTTTCTTTAGATGTTTTCAAAACAAAAGGAAAAATATTTCTGCTACTCATTTACGATAGCAACATCATAAAGGCAAGTGAAACTATTTGATTTTTATTTGGGTTCAATTTTCTTTAAGAAATGGATATGAGTTCTACCAGAACTGGTAACTGAAGAGCAGGATGAAAAAGCAGGATTGAAGCTTGAGGTATGGTAGGTAGAAACATAGGAAAGTAATGGCCATTTATTTTGAGTTATCTAATTTTTTTGGAATTTTGTCTCTTACAATTCCCTTCTCCATTTTATTTTGTCTAAAATCTTATAGATTTCAGAGATTCTTTCAAGGACTCTTTTGGCTGTCATTTGTCTTCCCATGAACCACGAGGAAAGGATAGTTGGTGGTTTCTAACAGACTTAGTTATCCTTCTTTGAGGACCTTCACATAGGTGCCTGGAAGACAACACACTTCCCGTAATGTCATATCAGGTCTGCACATAAATGCTGCTGTTCTCTTAACAAGAATCATCCACCACAACATACTACTCCTTTCTCAGGGCAGCTCCTGGATATCTTCGATTGGGCCCAAATGTTCGATGGCTTGATTTACTCAGGGGGCTGTGGATTATCCTCTGAAAGGGACATCTGGTATTGGTTCCTACATTTCACTGGTACACATTGTCTCTTGAACCTTTTGTCTATTTGGGTCACATGCATCCATATGTTTGCTTCTGACAAAGTATGGATGTGTTTATGGTACTCTCTTCGCTTTTCTGCCCCTCTTGGATTGTTTTAACTGCCCTGTCCAGGAACCTCTTTTTTATTCATTATGCATTTCAATGTATCAATTCTCTCAAGTCCTTTCTAATAAAAAGGAAAAGAAAACCACACACTATGCTTGCATTTGCCACAAATACGGCTTGGATACGATTCAGGCAGACAGACAGATATTGCAGTCTGAATTGGAAAAAAAAAAAGATTAATCAATCAATTACCCAATCAACCATCAGCAAACCATCAAATCATTGCCAGGCTATCAGGTACAGCGTGGAGAATACCTATCTTGGCAATAGTACTTGGAAAAAAAGATTTTAAAATAATAATTGCTTGGAAATGAAATACACAAAACAGTGTGATGTGGCTACCAAAAGGGCAAACACAATTTTAGGCAGCATCAACAGAAACGTAGTTTCAGTATTGTGGAAAGTAAAAATTTCAATTTATTTTGTCTTTGTCAGATCCCTCTAAAGCAATGGTTCTTAAAGTGTAGTTCTAGAGACCAGGAGTGTTCCCCAATATCCCCCAAGGGGTCCACAAAATTAAAATTTTCAGCTTACGTTAAAAAAAAATACAACATTAAAATCCATCCAATAATCATGAGAAGCAGTAGCAATAGCAAAGGCATCAATTGTAATTTTTAATTCAATGACTCTAAGACTTGGAGAGGTGGAAGGAAAGAGAAGAGAAGGACCAGCAGCAAACTTTATTTTATTTATTTATTTATTTATTTATTTTGTCAAGCATTTTATGACAGATACAGGTGTAAACATAATTATAAATACATGAAAAGGATACAATTAAAACATTAGGACAGGGACGGTAGGCATGCTGGTGCACTTATGCACTTATGCTTTTAAGACGAGAATTCTTTCAGAATTCTTAGGAATGGGGTGAGATAGTCTAAAGTTAAAGTTTTGGGGGGTTGGGGAAGAAACCACAGAGTCAGGTAGTATATTCCAGGCATTGACAACTCTGTTACTGAAGTTGTATATTCTGCAGTCTAGTTTGGATTGGTTTAAGATGAGCTTGTATCTATTGTGTGCCCTTGTATTGTTTTGGTTGAAGCTGAAGTATTAATTGACTGGTAGAATCATTGCTCATGATTTTATGAGCTATGCTTAGGTCAGATGCTGGATGGACTCAGTTACAGTGGCGATGAGTGCACCATTGGGAGATCTGAAAGCCCATTTTAGGAATAAGTGGTCATGGGGACAATCCAGAGATGCGTTTCAGCAGGTTTTGACCAGTTCTGGAGAACCGGTAGCAGAAATATTGAGTAGTTCGAAGAACCATTAGTAAAAATTCTGACTGGCCCCACCCCCATCTATTCTCTGCCTCCCGAGTCCCAGCTGATTGGGAAAAAATGGGGATTTTGCAGTAACCTTCCCCTGGATTGGGGTGGGAATGGAAATTTTACAGTATCCTTCCCCTGCCACGCCCACCAAGCCACGCCCACCAAGCCACACCGACAGAACCGGTAGTAAAAAAATTTGAAACCTACCACTGGGACAATCCATCTATGTCAATGCTAGGAGTAAAAACCATCTTGATGACACATAATCAGTCAAATACTGAAAAATATATTTCATACCAAAAGAGCTCTTTTGGGATCCCCCATAAGTCTTAAAAGTGGGAGGAGGTTCCCGAGAGAAAAACAAGTTTAAGAAACATTGACCCTAAAATATTATGTTCTGAGCAACGGAAAAATTCAGATAAATTGGAACAGATTGAGAGGACAATGAGATTTCTCACTAGAGACTTCGCTTACAGGACTTTGAAGGAAATCGAAGGAGACGGAAATGTTTAGCCTTAAAAGACAAATCAAACAAGTGAGAGAATAACATTCTTCAAATAATTGAAAGGCTATCACACGGAAGGCCGATTTTTTAATCAACCCCAAGCTGCTGAAATGGAATAATACATTTAAACTACAGAAAGGTAGATGCTGATTAAATGTTACTAAATGCCTCTTAATGATACAATATGAGCAGTTAGACAGCAGAACCAATATTTCAGGGAGATAACACATTCTCCTTTGCTGGATGTGTTCGGAGAGACCATTTCTGCACTGATCAAGACTTTTTAACTGGATTTGTGCACTGAGTTATGGACTGGTCTTAATGCTTAAACTAGGTGTCAGCAACCTGTGGCTCTGGAGCCGCATGCGGCTCTTTGGGCCCTCTGCTGTGGCTCCCTGTCGGGTGATCCCACCACTGGCTGGCCCCGTCCCTTGTCCTCCCCTCCCAGTCACTCCTCGCCTGGCCTGAGAAGATAAGGGTGACAGCAGGGGATGGAGAAGCGGCCAGGGCAGAAACAGAGAGATACAGAAAGAGGGGGAGCATGGCTAGGGGGTCATGTGACTGGTAGTGAGTGACATCAAGTTGGCCATGCCCACCCAGGTTTTGTGGCTCCAGGTGTTTTCTGTGGGAAATGGGTCCAAATGGCTCTTTGGGTGTTTAAGGTTGCAGACCCCTGGCTTAAACCATCCCTTTCAAGATGATGATGCAACAATTCTAAGAAGCTTCATCTCCAGAACTTTTTTTTTTATGCCAATGATATTGTCATAATTCCTCGTGGAAAAATATCTTCATCCTTTTAGGAACTGAAATATAGCTCTTTCTTTTAAGTTGGGTCTATGATAAGAATGAGAGACTCGGCCTTGGAATATAAGAAAAAATGAGACTAATCAGGTTCATGAACATATATGCCATGGATATCAATCTTCAGCTGGTTGTTGAAGCCATTAACTTGAACAAGGAATCATCCCATGTTTGTCTACTCTAATCATGATTATTAAATGTATTATGCATAGAATACATTAATTATTAAAAATCATTTTAAAATTACAGCTTGTGTAAGAGAATGAAAAATATCTATGCAGATCTGATCTGGGGTTTGGGGTTAAGGGGAGAAGAAAGTAGAATTTTAACCATAAACTCCTAAAGCACACAAGAGGGGTAGAGATGAATGCTTTGCTGCAATCTCTATCATCAATAACGAAATAATGAGAAGCAAGTCCTGAGGAAGATTGGTATTATGTACATTGGAAAGTAGTGAGGATCCAGGAAATCTAGTTGTCTCTGGAATCCTTGCTGGAAGAAAGATATCTTGACCTAGTGATGCTCTATGTGGTTTACAGTATTGTATGAACTGGGCATGGCTAGTCTAGTGAAGAGAATGACCCGGGGAGACATTATATCAGTGTTCCAATATTTGAGGGGCTGTCACTGAGAAGAGGGAGTCAACCTATTTTCCAAAGCACCTGAAGGCTCAAGGAGAGATTCAACCTAGAAATAAAGAGGGATTTTCTGACAGTGATAACAATGGAACAACTTGCCTTCAGAAGTTGTGGGAGCTTCATCACTGGAAGCTTTCAAGACGAGACTGGACTGCCATCTGTCAGAAATGGTGTTGGGTCTCCTGCTTGGGTGGGGTTGGTGGGTTGGACTAGATTACCTACAAGGATCCTTCTAACTCTGTTATTCTATTCTAAATGAAGTGCTATTTCCTGCTCAAAAGTGTTGACAGCACCAGTTAGTACTATAAAAGGCAAAACAAACTGCCTCTTTTCCCTGAATGTTGAGTTCTAAGTGGGATGGTCCCCTAGATTTGCTAGATTTCTGCTATATGATAACCTCTGAGTGGGCTTTCCCAAAGTAGTTGCCTGATTGTGGAAATCTCGCCTTCTTTTGATATATTTGGTAAGACTTTGGATATCCAGGCTTTGGGTTGAAATAGTGCTGTTGCAAAGGTATTACATATTCTATTCATGTTTCTGTTCTTGCTATCCTAGTGTTGTACATTCTTTGTATTCATGTTGTAATTTTATGTGGCTTTATTTTTTTATAATTTTATTTATTTATTTGTATCCTGCCTGTATTATTGTTACAAATAACTCAATGCAGCAAACATATCCAACACACTTCCTTCTTTCTATTTTCCCCACAACAACCACCCTGTGAGGTGAGTTGGACTGAGAAAGAGCAAATGGCTCAAGGTCATCCAGCCAATTTTCCCAGCTAAGGCAGAACTAGAACTCAGGGTCTCCCCCTTTCTAGCCTGGTGTCTTAACCACTAGATCAAACTGGCTCTCCATGTTTTATGTAATGCCCCCAGCATTATTTTTGTAATAAAAAGCAAGTTGCAGATTTAATCCATCCACCCATCATGCACATTGGATAGCAGGTGTTAAAGTCACTGAGGATTGGGGGTAGGAGAACCAAATCATGTCAAAGACACAGAAAATTCTCTACTGGATTTGAGAGCTATCAAGAGACAGCTAATTGTGCCCCATTGTGTAGGAAATTGCACAAATTAGATACCACAGCTGAAAGAGTACTCTCCCAAATACTCAGATGTTTGATGATAATAGGCATGAAGCAGAGGTTTTTTTTAATGGTCCTATAGCCAATAGCATTGAAAGCTTCTGAGAAGTCCAGAGAAACTAAATTGATGATATTATTATTATTATTATTGGAAATACGGTAGGTCTTCTGGAAATGACGTCTCTAGATCACGAACTTGGAATAAACTTATATATGAAGCAAAAATGCAGTTTTTATGCATTTTGTGAATCCATGTATGCGAATATTGCACCTCAAATATTGCACCTTAAACCAAGGTTACCAAGCATATAGTTTCCCAGGAACAATGGCAATTCACAAAGTCTCTAGGACAGTGGTTCTCAACCGTCCTAATGCCGCGGCCCTTTAATATAGTTCCTTATGTTGTGGTGACCTCCAACCATAAAATTATTTTCGTTGCTACTTCATAACTGTAATTTTGCTACTATTATGAATT
>JANHFM010008438.1:0-17061 GCA_032468115.1 Grayia smithii
GAGAGAGAGGGAGAGAGGGAGGGGGGAGAGAGAGAACAGAAACAGAGAGAGAGACACAGAGAGAGAGAGAGGGAGGGAGACAGAGAGAACAGAAACAGAGAGAGAGAGGGAGGGAGAGAGACACAGAGAGAACAGAAACAGAGAGAGAGACACACACACACAAACACACAGAGAGAGAGAGAGAGAGAGAGAGACAGAGAGAGAGACAGAAACAGAGACAGAGAGAGAGAAACACATAGAAACACATAGAAACATACAGAGGAAAACACAAAGAGAGTGGGGAGGGGGAGAGAGATTCCAAAACACATTTTGGGTACTGGGGCACAGCACAGCAAGTTAGTAATACTTGTCTGAACTATTGCTTGTTAATAGTTAAATTGTTAAATATGTTCTCTTGAATTATCCCCTCAACTGGCCTCATATTCACACAACAAAAGATAGAAAACGACATATTCCAGAGATCAGTGTCGATAAAAGATGATTTTGAGCCATTATACTAAACTCACAAAATTGCTTTCCAAAAGCATGATTGATTGAAGAAGAACGGCTGCTTTACTGAACATCTTCAATGTTTGAAAAGCATTACCTGTAACACACCCCAGAAATCTCAGCATTTCATTTGGAAGGCAGAGTTCAACTGAACCCTTCAGTTCTACATCTACGCTTAGACAAAGAAACTTGGTTGGGCTTTTCACCTGCCTCGATAGTTTATTTATGTAATTGAATTACTTACATCTTATTTTTCAAACCAACTTTTTAAAGTAGCTCAAAGAAGAAACTATAAAAGTTATTACTCTGTTAACTGGTCCAAATTGAAATTGATGCTAGAAGGTGAAAATTTAGTCATCTGTTTAAAGAACATGAATTCCATGTACCTAATCCATTAAATATAGAGCTAGGTACATACAAAAGGATATACGGTAACTCATTTAGTAACTTGCAATATAAATAAAAGAGGGAGACAGAGATATTCAGATATTAATACACAGGAGTCATTAAATCTCACTCTCTGGTAAAAGATGAATGCTCTCAAAATTTAATTTAATTGAAGTTTAATTTATACTCTAAGACAAGTATATCTGGAAAATATTTTCAAGAAATAAATTCTTTGTTTAAAAAACTCCTATGGGTTTTTCAATCCTGAGGTTATCTTTACAGAAAATGCAACGAGATAATGAGGCAGGATTCTGTTTTTTTTTTAATCTGGAGCTATATAATCATGCTTATTTATAGTGAAGTATTAATTAAATACAGGAAGCCAACAACTGTGTCAATTTTCCCATATGGGCAACTTTGGAATATACATATACAGTAACTTTGGATGAATGGACAGTATTAAGATCAAAATACACTCAATACTGGAAACAATTATGAGTTAGCAAGCTATGGAATATAATGTCTAATTAAAGAAGCTTTAACCCCTTTTCCCATGCTAAATTGTCTTTATAGGAAAATCCAATTTTAAACGTTGGGGAAAAGATGGTGATATAGCCCAAAAAAATGGATGGAAGCGAGGATATCAACTTTGAATCAACTGATAGATGATGAAAATCATTTTTAGATGATGATGATGATTATTATTATTATTTATTCGATTTCTATGCCACCCTTCTCCCGAGGGACTCAGGGCGGCTTACAATCATAAAAAACATATATAAGACAATTATAGACGAACGTACAAATTTAAAAGAGAGGTAAAACGATAAAAGCAATAACATTTGACAATGTATAAAAGTAATTAAAAACGGTCAGCCATAGCCTGCTTGCTGGAACAGCCGTGTCTTTAAGTCGTGGCGGAAGGAGTGGAGGTCAGGGGCTGTCTGGAGTTCTACGGCTAAATCATTCCACAGGGTCAGCGCTCTCACAGAGAAAGCTCTCCCCCTGGGGGCCGCCAGCCAACATTGTCTGGCTGACAGCACCCTGAGGAGGCCGACTCTATGGGACCACACTGGGCGCTGGGAGGATGCTAGTGGCAGAAAGTGGTCCTGCTTATGCTGTGTTAAGAGATAAATATCATCTATATATCAGATGATATATATTATTTAATAATATTACGGGAGCTTCCCGTTACTACCGTGTGACACCTCTCCTGCGCGAGCTGCACTGGCTACTGGGGGCCTTCCGGATTTGCTTCAAGGTGCTGGTACTTACCTATAAAGTCATTCATGGCATTGGCCCAGGGTACTTGCAGGACCACCTTCTGCCTTTGTCCCATCGCCTGGTGCGCTCACACAGGGCTGCGCTCCTCAGGGTCCCATCAGCCAGACAATATCGGCGGGTGGTGCCCAGAGCAAGGGCGTTCTCTGTGGGCACACCGACCCTCTGGAATGAACTCCCCACCGACATCCGGACCGCCCCTGACCTCCGCTCCTTCCGGCGCGATCTTAAGACATGGCTTTTCCAGCAAACAGGCTGAGACATTGGGGTTATTTTAGATTTGTTTTAAATTTTTAATATTTTAAATATTGTATTGATTGTGTTAGGTATTGCATTTATTTTATATTTTTTAATATATTTATTATTGTATATTCTAATTTGTGAACCACCCCGAGTCCTTCGGGAGAAGGGCGGCATAACCATAACCATTTACAGCTACAATATTTGTGAATAGCAGGGGTAAAATGCTACCAGTTTGGAACGGTTCGGCTGAATTGGTAGCAATGGTGAAGGGTGGTTTGGAGAACCAGTAGTGATGGTGGGACAAGACTCCGGCCACCTGCCCAGTCGTCATTACTTCCTGGTTTTAATCAGGAAGTAACCTTTTTTTTTACCCTCTGCACATGCACTTCCAAAACAGTAGGGAAGGTAAGTAGATTTCACCCTTCCATTGCTTGGACCAGCAGCATTTTCAATTTCTGAGACACCTGAGGTATTAGAACAGCTTGTTAAATCTTTTAAAACCTTTTTTTAAAAAAAAAACTATTATTAGTTTTTGCTATCAATAAATCAATTTCATATGCAGATACTAAGACATGAGTGAAATAAAAGATTAGAGTTCTCCATATTGTGTAACACACTGGGAGAGCATCTTAATGCCTATAGCAAAAATGTCGATGAAATTCACACTACAATTTATACAATAAAACATATTTAGAATTTATTGAATTCCACTTTATTGTATTGAAAAGGACTAAGATGACATTCTGCAGGAGTTGTAATAAGGATAATGCTTCTTTAAACACATGTTTTTACTGTGCAATGTCCACTATTTACTGAATTTGGGGAGAAAATGGTAGACTATATAAATATAAGTAAGTGCGTAAAAAAAGCTAAAATTTTCAGAGGGTGATATTCTTTACAATAACTATGGTTTAGTTAATGTAAACCTGTATTATAGTTAGGAAAAGCTGTACACCAGTAAAATAAATGCTTTATATACTGCCATTGTTTGTAAAAGTTTGCAGCAGGTCCATGAAAACATAGAAGTGAAGAGAAGGACCAGGGGAGACAGGATAGCAGTGTTCCAATATTTGAGTGGCTGCCATAGAGAGGAGGGGGCCAACCTGTTTTTTTAAAGCACCTGAAGGCCAGACAAGGAATAATGGATGGAAACTGATCAAGGAGAAATTCAACCTAGAAATAAGGAAAAATTTTCTGACAGTGAGAACAATCAACCAATGGAACAGCTTGCCTTCGGAAGTTGTGGGAGCTTCATCACTGGAGGTTTTCAAAAAGAGATTGTACTGCCATTTGAAATAGTGTAAGATCTCCTGCTTGGGCGGGGGGTTGGACTAGATGACCTACAAGGTCCCTTCTAACTCTGTTAATCTTCTTACTTGAATTAACCTAATTGGCCAACATGGCCTGTGACACTTGGAGATGGGGTTATTTCCTAGTTTAATTATACTGAAACTGCAGAAAATATTTAGAATTAGTTTTCCATTGAAGCTATGCTTATATGATGTACTCAATAAACAGGACCTTTGAGAAGGAGCCAAATCTCAGAATTCTGATTTGCTTGGGTTTCTTAGTCAGAGCCTTGGAGGGGAGGGAGGAAGGCTTTCTAGTATTTTTCACATGCTTTTGCTTTTGCTGTAACTGCTTGGGAATTAGGGAGTGGGACTGTCTTTAGAGATGGAATGGACTCCCTCCCAGGGAGTTCCAGCCCGGTTCTAAGGCCACTGTTCCCTGAGAGTGACCTGTTATCTGCCTAACAGCATTCTGAAAACTTCCTTGTGGCATCATATTGGCTGCCAGTGGACTGGTCAGGGGGGTTGAGTTGGGGAAATGAAATAATTGCTTTGTGCTTTGTGTGGGACCTTCAGATTCCACCTGACTTTACTGCAACCACTTTTTCTCAATGGAGTCAAGAGTTTTGCTTACTTAGGGACCAGTTGGGGCAGGTCCTTACATTAGGCAGAATATGCAGTTTTGGTCAACACACAGCCCTATTGTGGGGACTGTGCACACAATGTCTGATCATGGGAGTGACCAGGAGGAAGCTCAGTGCTGGGAGGAAGTATCATCTAGGCCTCCCCTCAGCCTGAACCTCTCTGAATGGACGAAGGAGGTTGGGAGACTCATCGAGACCCAGGTTGGAGTCAGAAAGAAGGAAGACTGGGAAGGAAGGACCAAAGGGGTGACCCTCATCCAAGGCAACGATGGTGGCTGGCAATGGGAGCAGCAGCTAGAGCTGGAAGATTTCGAGGGGGAGGAAAGCAGAGAATCTGACCATGCCAACCAATGGATGAAGCAAGCCATGCGATTCACAATGAATGCCTTCCAAACCCTGAAGACACATGAATCTTATGCCACAACTGCCACCAGTGAGACATGGCAGACCCAGGAAGAGGAAGATGGAGGATGAGCACTGGTGCTAGACTCCATGGCATGAGTTTCAATGACCCTGGCTGTTGCTGCTGCTGCAAGTGCGACACCAAGAGCTGCTACCTTGGTGGGAACTGACCAGGTGAAAGCAAAGAGCCAGAAGATCCCACCCCTGGACGTGAAATTTGATAGGGATTCCCAACAACTGAGATTCTTCCTGGCCCATGTCTTGATATACAGAGTATGGGTCCAAAATTCCCACTGAAGGTGCCAAAGTAAGGAGTGTCAACTGGCACTGGAGGGAGCCACAGCCCACTGAATGGTGACAGTTCACAATGCAAATGCACCTGAGCTGAGGAACTTCAATCAGTTTATGATGGTGCTTCTTCAGTGGTTTGAGGACCCTGTAGCTGACTGTAAAGTGAGGGACTGCATCAAAACTGTCTGTCAAGGCTGCAGAGTAGTGGCTGAACATACAAAAGAGTTCCATGACCTGGTATGCCAACTCAATAATTGGCCGGATGACATCCTCATTGGCTACTTCAAGGATGGATTGAACAACAATTTGTACAAGGCCTGCGTCTCAAGGGGAGCCCCCTTAACCCTCTACAACTGGTATGTCCTGGCTGAAGAAGTAGAGATTGACCAGGCAAATAACAAGTACTACCTGACCTGGCCATGAAAATAATCACCCCTAGAGGAAAGCAACAAACCACAAAACCCACAGCCATACTCTACTGCCTGCTTCAAATGCATCCAGGAAGGACAACAGGCAGCTGAGTGCAAAATTGGCTGCCCAACCAAGAAAACCACCCCTGGCTCAGCAGCAAAGGCCACCAAGGCCTTGCAGCAGGCTAGAGAGATGGCATTGAAGGGCATGGAGGTCATTGAGTTCACCCCATCACCAAAGTGAGACGAGGAAATTCTGACCCCACCGGCCAATGGTCAGGGGCTAAATGACCCCGATGTCAGCATTCTAAGTAATATATTCAATGCAAACAGAAATCCAAGGCAGGTAAATTCCTCAAAGAACAGTTTTATTGGAGAAACCATATTGGTAGAACTGGTGAAAACCAGCTCTGAAAGTTTCCGTGGTTTTCACTTAATTTAAAAAGTGAAAGTTTCTCCTTTCCCAAACAATAAGTCACATTGTACAATCAAGGTGCTGGCTGGTTGCCTGGTTACTTCTCTCCACCTCTCTCCAGTGTTGGAATGTCCTTGGTTCCCATAGGAAACTATTTTGTTTTGGCTACAAAATCCCAGCTATCTCCACCCTCCCTGCCCCTTCTTCTGCCATGTGGCAACTCTGAAGCCTCCAAGACGGCCTAAGCCAGGTTCGCTTCAGAGTTGACACCCAATCCAATAAACTTGTTGTCATGACCCATCTAGGGTTTAAAGCAATGGTGAAATCCAATTTTTACTACTGGGCGTGGCTTGGTGGGCGTGGTGTAGCTTGGTGGGCGTGGCAAGGGAAGAATACTGCAAAGTCTCCATTCCCACCCCACTCCAGGGGAAGGATACTGCAAAATACCCATTCCCACCCCATTCCCCAGCTCTACATCTTCACCTCGGACCAACCCAGTGATACCTTACCGTGATGTCCTGGTGCCTGGAGGCGATGCGGGTCTGGATGGGGAGGAACAGACTTAGACTCAATCCCTCCAAGACCGAGTGGCTGTGGATATCGACATCTCGAGTCCATAAAGTCCCATCACTTTCGGTGGGGGGGAGGCCTTGGCCCCCTTGGAAAGGGCTCGTAACTTAGGCGTCCACCTGGATTCGCGGCTGTCCCTTGATGACCACCTGACGGCCGTGACAGGTTCGCCTGTTGTGTCAGTTGTGCCCTTTCCTGGACCGGAATGCATTATGTACAGTCACTCATGCCCTCGTCACCTCAAGGCTGGACTACTGCAATGCCCTCTACATGGGGCTGCCCTTGAGGTGTACACGGAGGCTCCAGCTGGTCCAGAACGCGGCTGCGCGAGTGGTGATGGAGGTACTGCGATACTCCCATGTAACGCCACTCTTGCGCAAGCTGCACTGGCTCCCGGTTGTCCTCCATGTGCAATTCAAGGTGCTGGTTTTAACGTATAAAGCCCTACATGGCTTAGGCCCAGGATACTTGCAGGACCACCTGCCGCAAGCATCCTCCCAGTGCCCAGTACACTCTCATAGGGTTGGCCTCCTCAGGGTGCCCTCGGCCAGACAATGTCGGCTGGCGGCACCCAGGGGAAGAGCTTTCTCTGTGGGAGCGCCGACCCTGTGGAACGATCTGCCCGTGGAACTCCGGACTGCCCCAGACCTTTGCTCCTTCCACCGCGACCAGAAGACGTGGCTTTTTTACCAACCAGGCTATGGTTGACCATTTTAAATTACCTTTTAAAACTTTTAAATTATACATTTTTAACTCTTATTATTGCCCCATTTTAATTTTTTGTAATGTCTTTATGTTTTATATGTTTTATATGTTTCTATATTTTATGTTTTTTATTGTAAGTCCCGAGTCCTTTGGGAGAAGGGCGACATATAAATTAGATTAAAATTAAATTAAATTAAATTAAAATAAAATAAAATACATAAAAGCCAGCCATCAACACACCCCAATCAACATCTAAAAAGCAACAGGCTTTTTACAACAGGCACTATAAGCATGACACACAGATACTGTAGCTCACACTGCTGGAGAGAAGTTCCCTGAAGATGGGCTCCAGAACAGAAGCTCAGAAGACAAAACCTCTGGTCCTGGTGACCGACCCAGATTGGAGCCTGCAATATTTTCCTGGGACATGTAGATGCACCTTCATTCGTGTGCACCTATGGTCAGCTGAGTGGACAGTGTGCAAGAGGGTCACCACATCTAAGCATGGCCTAAAATGTCATGTGACCCACAGACTAAATGGCTACCCTATTTGAAGGGAGAATTCTTAGGTCAGATTCTCCAGGGGTCCAAAGGAGACGGAGGACCTCTTCTCACGAAGCCCTTGTCCCAACTTAATCATCTGGGGAAGACCCACAAGGCACCCCGACCTCATTGGCCTCTGCCAGGCCAGAGAGGCAGCGAGAGGCGTGACAGAGGTTGAACATGCCATCATTGTTTGGAAAGGGTTCCTGAGCTGCCGGGGTTGGCCATTTGGGGGGGGGGGTTGCTTGGTTACTGCATAAGCAAAGTAAGTCCACGGTTAGGTTTAGGTGTTATACATACACAACCCTTTCGGAACTAAGTTGGGCACATTGTGAAGACCAAGTCGATGTCTCAACCTCGCCAACTTTAAGATGTGTGGACAACAACTCCCAGAATTGTCCACACATCTTAAAGTTGATGAGGTTGAGAAATCCTGGCTTAGAAGGTTGGCTGATGGTCTTGATGGGACTACCAGGCCAACCCAACTGCTGTGGTTGGAAGGATCTCCTGGACTTTCTTCCCTAAGACAGTTTCCCCCAAGGCTGTTTGAGCTGCGATGACCACAACCTGGTCTTCCGAGCTAGTAATTCTTCTGACATTTTGAAGGCGGCCACCTTCCTCGGCTTCAGTTGAAGGATGTGATTGTTTCTGACACCAAACCTCCTTAAGCTCCTGACAGATCTACCAACACTCAACCAGATCCTCTTCCGCTAGAGAGAGAGAGGAGTGATTAATGAAGAGGGATGAGACATAAGGAGGGTGGGTTGTTGTGTGTTTTTTTTTTAACATCTCTAGTACTCAATTCTGCCAACAAATACGTAATCTGGATACGAGTATGGAAAAGGCTCCTTGGATTCTTCCAGACCGCCAGCTGAGCGGAAAAGTGAGAGCTAAAACAAGGCAGACTCGGAGGGGCAACCAGCCACGTTTGGCCCCTTCTTTCCTCCTGGCACGTAACGCCTGGCGCTCACTGAAGTCTTCCTTGGGCTCTTCTCTGTATTTCTTTCCCTCCTCGTTATAGTTCTGCAGACCTCCCCCGCGCATCGCTAGCACGCTTTGCCCACATAAAGGTTTCCTGTTTAGGGGACAACGTAGAATCACGTAGGTAGATATATAATGAGATTCCTGGCAGGATCTCTTGATAGCGTGGCAGCTTCTCTCTCTCTCTGCAGGCGTTTCTGTCCGGATCTTGTCAACCGACAGCGAAGGCAGCCCCAACACACCCGTTGTGCATCGCCAACAAGCCGAGCACTTTGAGTGGGACTACTATGACCTCAACTACAAGAGGAAAGCTCAGCTCCATCGTTCCCTGCCTCCCATCTGCAGCAAGCAGTATTGGCTGTAACCTAGGAGAATCCACAAGTTATCTTTGCCGCACTTTGTGCATGTGTGCGGAAGAAAGGTGGCTTGTTGGGGTTTATTGTGAGGAATGATTTTAGTTGTGGTCTTTCTCTCTGGCTTGCACTCTGCTTACTGGGAGAGAATTCCTGTTTCGGCTGAATCTCTCCCCCATGGAATATTTTCACATCACAAAAAACTTCATGTACACTTACATATCTGCACCTTGTATACCAGGCATGTCCAACCTTGGCGACTTTAAGACTTGTGGACTTCAACTCCCAGAATCCCCCAGCCCTGGAAGTTGAAGTCCACAAGTCTTAGTCGCCAAGGTTGGACACCCCTGCTTTATACAATACCTCTGTGCCCAAATACAAACCTTTTCAGCACCCCCAGAGGGTGGTTGCCCACTTCATTTGTCACAGTCCTTTCAAGCACAAGACCCACACTGACCCCCTGCTCTAGGTAGCACTGAACAAAAAACTTAGAATGCCACCAGTCTAATCTCAATAACCCAAAGAGATTTAACACTTGACCAGGGATGGACGCATGTGGAGAGGCACATGTCAACCTCACAGATGCTCATTCTGCACATCAGCACAAACCACCTAAGCATAGAATGCAAGGAGAGAGACCTTGTGGGATACCTGTGATGCCTGATTTTACATGATGTTTATTAAAGATACTGAACTTTTTCTCTTCCATTTCTTTTTAAATGTGTATGAAAGCAGAGGCTGAGCTTATGTAACCTCTGTGTCTGGTCTTCCTGGGTGTGCATAAGATACCTGGCCACAAAATAGCTCTGTTAAAACAAAGGTAGATGCATTAAGGAGAATGCAAGAAGGATGCAAGAATGAAAGTTGCCAGCGTTGCCAAAGTTGTTCAGAAGATGGGAGTGAGTGATCGGAGCCGCCTCATTTCTTGAACAAATGTATATGTTTTAGTGTGGGGTTCTCCCAATAGGTTGGCTAAATCAATACCACCATTCTCAATGGAGCCTCGGTAGCTCACCCAATTAATGCTCTGGCTAAGTACTTCAGCTTGGTTCCAGATGCCAGCAATTTGTTGGTTCGATTCTCACCAGGCCCAAGGTTGACTCGGCCTTCCATCCATTCAGGGTAGGTAAACTGAGGACCCAGATTGCTGGGGGCAATAAGCTGACTTTGCAAAAATGCCGCTTGGAAGCAGGCATAGACAAGGAATGAAGGAATTGCTCAACACTTGAGTTGTGCTCAACTGTAAGCCGCCCTGAGTCTCCGGAGAAGGGTGGGATATAAATAGAAATAAAAAAAAAAAATCTAGCATAGCTTTTCCTCTCCTAGTAAACTCTGTAAAAGGAGAAAAGATGCTAGGGCTGTCAATTTTAGGTTCAAAGGGAAGGATCGTGACCTTTAAAAGCAGGCCACCAAATAATGTTAAAAGAAATGTTGAACACATACATTGCAGGTGGTTCAAATACTCTGAAAGCTGATCTGCAGCTGAACATTTGCAGAGTTACTTTGATGTCCCTCTGTGCTATAAATATTTTCCAAGTGAACTGAATTAAAAACCCAGGAAACACTGACAGCATTTCGGCAAAATCTTTGCACTTCATTTGAATTTTGGCAAGCTTCGGTATCTCAAACAAGGGCTCCTATTCCTGGAAGCGTACAGAGAGATCCTGCGAGCAAAAACATCGCATGACAAGAAAACGTACACAGCTTTGGCAAAGAGGGAAGATGGTGCACTAAATGGAGCTGCTGTCCAAAATGCTCACATCAGCATCTAAATGGCACAAATCATGTCATTCAATGACCTTCCACTCTGAAGGATCCCAGCCCCCTGTTCCATCCCCAGTTTTCTGGGTTTTCCAGAGGGAAGAGCTAGCTTTGTTCACTCAACAGGTCAAGCTATTGTTTATCCAGGGCCCGTACAGCAAAAATACACGTTACAGTGGGCTGAGTCTAGAACAAGCCATACGATATCCTAGCATGTGTCAACTGAGCTGTAACTTACCTGCCAAAACCTCGTGTGTCTGTAAGACACCCATATCTAGAGAAGCTGTGGCAAGAGCAATCCCTCCTTCAGGAATGGTCTTGAGCTCCTTAAACGTTCAGGCAGGGGATGCACTCCCTTTATTACCATCATTTCGGCAATCCGGATCTCACAGGGCTACGTTCAGTTTGGAAAGACGAGTTCAGCCAGTTTAAATCATGGATGGCTCAGTTTCAGTGTGAAGCCAGCCTGTGTGGTATAGACAATAGAGTCCCACTGGGCCCTGCCTAGAACTTCCTTGGGCCCCAAACACATTTTCCCAGGGGGGGTTTCCACCATGTAAAACAGCAACTGGCTCACAGGGGTGACCGGAGCCCTTCGGTCAAGAGGTCTGCCAAAGGTCCTCTTTCCCACAGACACAGGCAGCCAATCAGCACTGGAAGGAAAGGGGGGAGGGGCTGGATGGGAACTAGGGTCCCGATCCCTGAACTTATTTCAATCTAGACACAATGTTGATTGCAACAAACGTCAAATCGGATCAGCCTCTGACTCGGATTGACTGAAGAGGTTTAGCCAACCGATAGCCGGAGAGGCTGTTTCTTCAAAATATCCAGGGTTCTGCTGAAGAGGCCATGGCCAAACAGCGGTATGGACTGGCCTCTTGGCTTCAGCCACGATGTGGATGCCTGCCCAAGGCAAAGGAAAGGGGCGGCAGGAGCCCTGCTTTTGGGTCGAGGGCTGGAGAAAGGTTGGCTATAAATCAAAGGCATAAAACAATCAACCCAAATCCCACGAAGGGGCTTGCAAACCGGTGTTTACTGCTTCTCCTTACTGATGGATTCATGGTTCGAGCCATCCATGGTTCAGGCAGGGAGAAGCCTGACGTATGCAAGGCGTCTTTGTGAGAGGATCAGTGGGCTAGAGCTGCACTTCTGTTTTCATGCTCTGACTGGGTTTGTTAGAACGGGGGAAAAAGGCAGGCCGGCTTCAGCCCTTCTTCAGGATTGGGAAGCTGGAGTGCAAACTTTCTGCCCTGCGGCCCTCTTCCTCTGCCTAGCAGTAAAGGCTCCGAAGCCAAAGAAAGAGAGATAAGAGCTCACACCAACTTTAGATTTCTTCAGAAAAATAAATTATGAATACAAATAAAAACAGGAGCACCATTAACAGAGTTACTGAAATTAGGATAATTGGTCTGTGGGTGGAATGCATCCACTGACTGACAAAGGGTGAACACAAAGAGAAGAATGTAAATCAGGAGATAATGAGAGGGGCAGCCCCTCCGTCACAGGATTAATTGCACCCGGCTCCTGCTCCAGAGCTGCCTTCTGGGAAGCTCCAGCTTTTTCCAAGTACTCCAGCATGAAAAAGGGTTTTGTGTGAAGACTATTAAGCTCACTTAGTCACATCCTACATTGAATGTTTTGTGGTTCTGTGCTTTGGAGGGTACACGCCACTGGAAGCGTCTTCTATTCAAGCTCTCCCAGAACATTTAATTTCTCCACAAGCAGCCTTGTGAATCATGCTTCAAGGCAGTAACAAGCCAGCATTGGGATGAAGGTTAATGAAAGTTGGTTGATGGTTCGGTGACCTCCGGAGGAAGAACCCAGAGCTCCACTGGCCTCAACGGAGGGTGCAGTGTGAGCTGCTCAGTCAAAGCTCTCTCGTCAGAGCTTCGTCCAAAGCAAAAGGAGAAGACCTGATGAGGCCAGTGAGCTTCACATGAACACTAAGCCACATGGACCCCCAAGGGTGCTTTGCCCAAAAGGCAGCTGGGTTTTCTTTTGTTCTTTGAAGATGTTTTGCTCCTCATCCAAGAACTCTGGTTGGGAAGCGAAATGTTTGCAAGGGGAAAGTCCAGCTGCCTTTTGGAAAAGCCCCTTTGGGGCAACCTTGACCTGGAAGGCTGAGACCCTCCACAGACCAGCAGCAGGGACCCAATGCAGGCGGGAGGAAAGCAGCCAGTGGAACCCAGCAGGAACAGCGGCTGGCCCAGCAGAGGAAGGCTTGAAGCAAAAGCCACACGGCCACGCCCGTTCCCTCTGCTGGAGGCTTCACTGGAGGAACTGGGTGGCCTCTGAGGAAGAGCTCCAGAGTCTATTTTCATCTTCCCCAGGGAGACGAGAAATGCCGAAGGAGTTTAATCGGGAACAAAGGCACATTTAGGCCAGCTTGAAGTTATGGGACTTTTTTATTTTTGTGGGGTTTTATTAATTTTTTTTTACAGGCTATTGTTGTACCCGTTGCTAAAGCTGCTGATTCTGCCATAAAACTAGAACAGAAAATTTCCCAGAAGTCAATTCCCCTCCTCCTCCTCCTCCTCCTCCTCCTCCTCCTCCACTGCTTGCCTACCTCCCAACCAAACAGGGCAACCAACCGCCTTACATTGACAGCAGGCTCAGCGGAGAGAGCCTGAGACGCAGCTACATGAGTCTGACCGAGGAATGAAGAAGCCAGGAGTCCACTGGCCGTTAGGACTGCCCTGTACAACGTGGCCTGTTCTGGAGTTTGGTCCACTCTGGCCGCAGCTTAACCATAGAGATCATCATCGTTGTCTTCACTGTAAACGTTGCCTCCGCCGCCGCCTCCGGTGCCCTGGCTTGGTCCAGCACCACCTTGGTTACCTGATGGGAATCTGCCAGGAGAAGCACAGGGGGGGAAAGCAGGTGAGGAGCCAGAAGAACAACTGGGCTACAGGACAGAGCTGGGGAGCCACAACTCCTGAGCTGCGGCTTGGAGTTAACGGAAGTTGGATGCCAACATCTGGAAAGCCAAAAGGAACCCTCCCCCTCCCCCAACTACAGGGCAGAATCTCCTGCCTCAGAATAGCTTCAGAGAGCCCCACACAGGGGAGGCAGCCAATGTAGGAATGGCCTTTCTGATTGATTTATTAAATGTCTTCCTTCCAGCTTAGCTGTTCTTGTTTTCATACAACCCCCTCATTCTGTGTTGACAACCAGAGGCCTCTCCAGATGCAATTAGGGATATGGACAGAAGCTGGGAGCACTGAACTGGGAGATGGTGAGAGGCCGAGAGAACCAGTTGGGTTGTTGACTAAATAGTCAGACTGGGACTGGGATGAGCCAGGCTCAGGGACCCCCTCGGTTATGGGGATCACCAGGAGGGTTTGGGCCAGGAAACAAGTTTATTTCACTCAACCCATTTAGTAAAAATTGGGAGGGGGAGCAGCAGGCACACTACCCAGAGAATATGCAGAGAGAAATATGGAGCAGCAGATGAGCAGGCCCTCTTGGCTCTGAGGCCCTTTGCCAGAGGAGGACCTCACCTGACTGTGGAAGTCAAGGATGCCCAGATAAGGAAGCAGAGACTCCCAGCATCCACAAAGACGATCCCTCCCCGTTGTTACCTGCCGACTGAGGGTGTTGAAAAGAAGGGGCAGGAGGGGAAAGGGCACAAAAGCAGCTTCCCAAAACATCCCTGGGCGTACCTGAAGCTGCCAAAGCCACGACTCTGCTGCAGAGTCTGTGCAAACATCTCGTATTTGCGGATGTCATTGTCGCTGACTGACCGGCGGGCAAAACGCATGGCTTCCTCGAAGTGATCCCGACGGATCTCAGGGACCGGGTCATCCTCTTCGACCTCCTAAAGCAGGGCAATGGGTGTGGCTGTCAGCATCGGGACTGGTGAAAGTCAACCCTTGGAGGCCAGAGAGAGCCTCCCCTGGCTGCCCTTCCCCCACGTGCCAGCTGCTCACCATGGCCGAGGGGTTGGTCTGCCTCTCCCGTTCCCGCCTGATCTCGCTCTCGATCGACTCGCGGATGGCCAGCTTGCAAGCCCGCTGGCAAATCTCCGTGAGGTCAGCTCCTGAGAAGCCATTGGTCATTTTTGCCAGAAACTCCAGATCCACGTCCTGAGAAGCAAAGAAAATTCCATGTATCGCATGTGCCCATCAAGTCCTCGCTGGCAGCTGGCTTTCCTTCACCCGCCTCACAAACAAGAAACAATCTCCGGGGGAAAATAGGGAAATTTAAGCAATAATAGCTGCAACTGTAGGAGACTCAGAACACATTTTAACAATCTCTTTTCTAAAGTGGGGAGCAACGGGGAGCTGAAACTCTTCCAGCAGTGCTGGGCATGTCTCGATTCTCAGATTCTACCAACGGAGTAAAAGAGGAGAGAGCTACCAAGGCCTCAGAAAAGAAGGAAGGCACCTCCTTCCCCTGAACTCCCTCTGGCCAGCTGGCTGCAGCACAGGAGTCTCTCCAAAGATTTTGCCTTTCAAAGGGCTCCAGGATTCCTATTTGCTGACTGCTCCTATCATCGAGCTACAACCAAGGTCCGTGTTGGGCTCAAGCTCAGAAGGAACAAAACAGGAATGCCTACTGAATTCTCAAAGGATTGTCCTATTTCCCTGAATAGATATTAAAACCAATCAGGGCCCGAAATTAAACAACACAGACAGGAAAAGAAGGACCAGGGGAGACATGATAGCAGTGATCAAATATTTGAGGGGCTGCCAGAGACGAAGGTGGGGGGTCAAGCTGTTCTCCAAAGCCCATGAAGGCCAGACAAGGAATAATGGATGGAAACTGATCAAGGAGAGATTCAACCTGGAAATAAAGAGAAATTTCCTGACAGTGAGAACAATCAACCCACGGAACAGAAGTTGCCTTCGGAAGTTGTGGGAGCTTCATCACTGGAGGCTTTCAAAAAGAGACTGGACTGCCATCTGTCACAAATGGTGTAGGGTCTCCAGCTTCGGCAGGGTTGGACTAGATGACCTACAAGGTCCCTTCCAACTCTGTTAATCTTTATCTATCTCAAGAGTAGCATCTTTTCCAACTAATACAATTCATTAAAAGTCACAAGCTGCAGATGCTGCTTATTAGATGCATGGAGCAAGAACTCCAGAGCATCTCAAAGATGCTTTTTCTAAAAAGCAACTGGACTTCCTTTTCTTTTCTTTGCTTTGCTTTTTTTTTCTTAAAGTTTTGCTTCTTCAATTAGAACCAGTTCAGTTACTTTTTTGGAAAAAGCATCTTTGGGACAACCACAACCTGGGTGTTTGAGAATCTCCATAAACAGAGCCCTAGATTACATCACTACTGCACATCATCAGATGCATGAAGTACATCTTCATGCATCTGATGATGTGCACCGCTACTCACAAAAGCTTGTGCCTTTTGATAAAGTTTGTAGTTAGAAGGACCTCCCTCTGCAGCCTTCGGATTTTCACCATCATCCAAATCTCTGCATTGCTAAATTTAAGAGCTTCCTTGCATAGATTAGATCGAAGCTTCCCTTGGGAATTGTGCCATTCCCCAGAAGCTGCCTGCCAGCTCTAGCTGTAGATTTAGATTAACACAAACACATCATACACACATACAGCCTTATTGTTGAGGCAAGGTCATTCTTATTCTACGGTGTTGCTCAACCATTAAGAAAGCCAACCACAGTAGTTCAGCAAAGGATTAAAAATAGAATAATGCATTAGAGGATTAAAAATAAAGTAAATGCTTAAGGGAATCCTAGCAAAAAGCATAGAGGAAGCACAGAAGAATTTAGCTTTTAGTGAAATACAGCTAGATCTACTGTAGTGAAACAAGACAATGACAATGAAAGGGGGTCCTTGCTGCTTTCTGAGTTTGATAGTTTTCTTGCAGACGTTTCATTATCGAACTAAGTAACAGCATCAGTGCACTGATGAAGTTACCTAATGAAACGCCTGCAGGAAAACCATCAACTCAAAGAGCACCAAGGACCCCCGTCCCCCTCAATTCAACACTTTTGAGCTACAAATATTATCTACTAACAGATATAAATATATTTGGGATCTGCTGGTGATCATCTATCCCTGGGTTTTCCTAGAATGGAAATCCGATGTGGATTATTTTTCTATTTTTTTGTTGTTGTTAAATCAAGCAAAATCGATGGGTGCTGCCACCTATCATGGTACATGTTTTTTAAAGTGGTTATTATTGCATCCTCAGTGGCTAGGACACTGAGCTTGTCGATCGAAAGGTCGGCAGTTCAGCGGTTCGAATGCCTAGTGCCGCGTGACGGGGTGAGCTCCCGTTCCTTGTCCCAGCTTCTGCCAACCTAGCAGTTCGAAAGCACGTAAA
>JANHFM010008438.1:34683-45761 GCA_032468115.1 Grayia smithii
CTCCCTCTCATTCTAATCTATCTTCCTTCCTTCCCTTCTTTTTCCTTCTCTCTTCCTTCTCCCTTCCCTTTTCCTTATTTTTCCTGCCTTGCTCTCTTCCCATCTTTGTCTTCCCTCTTACAGGAAAGAGGGAATGCTCAAATGCAAAAGGGAAAGTATTTCTCCTTTTGTTTTGTTTTTAGCTGGTTTTGTTAGCCCTCTGCCAGCAAAAATGGAGCCCGGGGGAGCTGCACATGCCCCCCCAGCCTTCTAGACTCCCCCCAGGCTCCGTTTTTTGTGGCAGAGGCATTGCAGGCCGGTCGTTGGCCGTTTCCAGGGCGGCCCTGTTGGTCAGATCTAGGCACCCAGCTCACGGGCCTTGAATTTGACACCCCTGCTTTAAACCCTCCCAATATCCGAGTCCGCCTTGCGGCCTCACCTGATGACGTCTCCAAGTCGCACCCGCAGGTTGTTGCGAACCACCCGGTTCATGCGGATTTTCTCATCCGAGCAGGTGTCATCGGAGAGCACGATGCAGACAGCCTCTCGCCTTTTCTTGCCTTTGAGCAGCACCGTGTCTCCCCGGAAGAGCTGCAGTTCATCCATCTTGGCCTGCCAGGGAAAGACAAACAATGAGAACTGGGGAATCCGGGAATGGACTTGGCTTGCTTGAAACTGCCTCTTCCTTCAACTCAACTAGGGCAACCTGACAGGCAGCAGCCTCTCTTACGCCCTTCTTCTCTGGGTGTTCTGGCTGCCAATTAGGGAATCTGAGCTCCCAAGAAATCCTGAACAGGTTCAGTTCAGTTAATGCAACTATTCAACTGTACAGGTAGTCCTCGAGTTACAACCACAATTGAACTCAAAATTTATGTTGCTAAGTAACGAATTTGTTAAGTGAGTTTTGCTCCATTTTTTGACTTTTCTTGCCAGTGTTGTGAAGTAAATCACTGCAGTTAAGTTAGTAACCTGGTTGTTAAGTGAAACTGGCTTCCCCGTTGACTTTTGCTTGTCAGAAGGTCACAAAAGGGTATTACTTGACCCCAGGATGCGGCAACCGTCATAAGTATGAACCATTTGTCAAACATACAAATGTAAATCGTGTGACCACGGGGATGCTGCAATGTTCATAAGTGTGGAAAATGGTTATGTCACTTTTTTCAATGCCGTTGTAACTTTAGTAACTAAACAAACTGTTGTAAGTCAAGAACTACCTGTACGGTTGAATAGTTGCATTAACTCGATAGAAGCAGCCAAAGAAAGAGGAGCACCTTTATAGGACGGGGATTCATTTTGCTCATGCCAGTCTAGAGAGCCAGACTTTTCAAAGATGGATCCATGTTGTGTTCTGGGTAAAACAGGATTTTTAACATGAAAAACCCCAGGAGCCAAACCACAGAGGCTTGTGGGAATCTCTATGTTTTTCACGCTGGGAGAACAAACTAGCAGTTGTTCAAGGATCATTCAATACTTTTAGTCTTTTTAATGATCACTGAGAGATGCAGGCCGCCCTCCTCTGCAACAGGGAAGAATTGTTACACTATGAAATAGGGATGGGGAAACATAGGACCAATTGTGAGGAGCCCAATTTTTGTTGAGAAAAAAAGGAACAGATAAAGCAGAGCAGATTATAAATAAACTCCCCCATGAATAGCCTGGAGAAAATTTCCATTTGTCTGCTAAATAGCTCCCTACTATTTATGTAGCACACACACACCTGCGACAGTGACACCACACTGTTGTCCTCATTGATTGCTTCATCAACAATTAACCGATTGGGCCGGTTCTTCTGCTTCAGAATTGCAGTTGATAAGTCATCAGCTTTGGAACTGGAATCAGAGAAAGGAGTTGCTGGTAGCTTTGGAAACAAAACCACGCCCCGTTCCATCCATCCACAGGCCGTTGCTTTTACCCTTACACAACCCTCTCGGAAAAACCAGCATGCCATGGGCCATATAACACAACACAAAGACTAAAAGTATTTTAAAAGGCTCCTCAACTGGGTTTCTGCTAAGCAGTTATTGATCGGAAGTTTTCACAAATCACTTACTACAGTACTTAAGGGATCTGAGATACGTACTGCAAAAATGACTATCAATTTTGCTCCAAGAAAACAAAATGTTTGTAGCAGCCTTTTGTAGTTAATTTTTATTTGATTCTCAATATGGGGATTTCTGGCCAATTTCAAACAAGGACAGAACTTTTTCTTTACGCCTCTTGGTTCACAGAAGTCTTAAGAAAGGAGTTACATCATTAGAAGGAACTTTCTAGAATTCCCAAAAGGCACTTCAGGTTTCCTCATGCCACAACTCTGTGGAGCCCTTCTTGCCTATCCTAGTTTGCCTTTTGCACAGATGGCACTCGGGGATCGTCAGACCACGAAAGGACACTTTTATTTATCCAGGTGGGCACTTTTCAAACTTCTTAAAGTATGTGACTAATAAAGAGCCTAACCTTTACTCTGGAAGTGAAAGTGCAACTAACTCCTCTGGTGTTCAAGGCTCCCTAGCAAGTCAACTCCTGAGCGTGAGTCTGCATACAGCTACAACCTTTGCTCTCACAAAAGGAGATTACCCAGAGACATTTATTCCAACTGTAGACACAAAAGCTCCCAGAAACCATTTAAGGCCGACAACTTGGGGAGGATGGACCATCCTCTGAGAGCATGTCCCTCTTGTCAGGTACCTGCTGACAAGCATTACTCCACCTGCATTTTCCAAAGGTGCTTTTTCCAAAGGAAAGTAGACTTCCTTGGGTTTTTTTTCCCTTTGAAAATGTTTCACTTATTCTAGACCTAGAAGCTTCTTGGATGAGGAGCGAAATATCTTCAAAGAAAACCCAGAAAGTCCAGTTGCCTCTTGAAAAAAAGCACTTTTGGAACAACCCTGACCTGAATGGCAGGGAACCTCCATAGACATTTCTTCCACCTGCAGACGCTGCGATGATGAATTTGAAACAGCTTCCGTGAAGTCCCCTTTAACCATCCCAGGAAGATTAAACACTACAGATCCAGACAAGCTGGAGCCCAGCAGGAAGGTCCCAAGAGAAGGAAGTGCAGCCCTTCAGTCACCAGCTGCTCCAATGAGATTAGGTGGGTGAGTGGGGCTGTTTCCTAGAAGGGTCTCTGGCAACTCTTTCATTGCTACACACAGAATATCATGAAAACCCACTAAATTCTTTACCCAAACTTCTTCCTTTATCTTTAAGCAGAAGAGGAAATACTACAGTACAGCCCAATGCTGTATTTCTTCTGAAGTGTTTGATCTGGACTGACTTCTAATAGCACCAGTGATAAGGAAAATAAACAGTAATTAAAACTATTTTAGTCCACTAAGATGACAAGCAAAAAGCTCGTGAACTGAGCATATCCAAACTGACTAGGTATCGTGGTTTGCAACTTCTGTGTATCTGACTTCAGGGCAATGGGTAAGAAGATAAAAATGCTGAGGACAGCCGAGCCAAACTAGACTGCTTAGTCTCATGGAAGAGATGTTGACTGCATCAAAACATCAGCCAAATTGAGGTAATAAAACAGAAATAAAGCAGATGGAGGAAGGACACCCTGAGAATCGATACAGCCCTTTTCCGACTTACCCAGAGACCACTTTAATTTCCCAATAATCCTTTCAGGGCCTCTGGCAAGCAACAGCCCTGATTCCAGCCTTGATGACACAGCACTGAAGGGCCAGGTAAGAGGGATCTGTTGACTCGAAGCTGCTCAGAGGCCCCAGGGCAGCCACTCCCCCAAGAGAGGAGAAGGCAGAAGCCTAGGGGGCAGAAAGTGTCCGATTCAAGGGGCCGCCTGACCTTTCTCAGCTAACATGGTAAGAAAGCTGCTTCCTGGAGTTGGGCTTTTCTCTAAGGCAGGTGAAGCTGACACAGAGAGAGTCTTTGGGTTGCCAGCATAGACAGAAACCACTTTGATGCATTTATGCTGAGGCTCTGAGAACATAAACCTCGGGTTATGAGCGAAGAGCTACCTTTTTTCAAGGATGAGCCATCCACCCACCCTTCATAATAATGTTAAATACTGGCTGTTAAATGTTAAATACTACCTTCCTCCTCTGGGATCCTTTGTGCTTTTTGAGAAAGACCTGGAGCTACAGTATCTGCTATCCTCTGCCATCCGTACCTGCCCTCCCTAATTTCAAGTTACTCCATTTTTAAGCAGTGATGGAACTGGTCGGGCTGGCTCTGACTTTTTACGTGATGCCAATCTGCCAGATTACAGCTTCTCTGTCAAGTGACCATCTGGAGCGCCTGGCAGCACAGAGGCATTTACAGTACGGATTAGCCGTTTCAGGGGCACAGGCCCTTTTGGGCCAGCAAGCCAGCCTCTAAACAGATCTGGCTTTAGGCAGCCAGAGAAAGAAAGAGGCAAGATTTCTACAGAAATCAGAAACGAAAGCCAGAAGCAGATTTTCAATCCCCCAGAGGTGATACAGCATAAAGTTGTCTTGTGAAAGGCTCACTTCCCTCTCCTATCTCCACCCACAGCTGGGAAAGCTTAAGGCTGACTCCCCACTGGTAGTCAGGGCAGACAAATAATTCAATTGCCAGACTAAGAGGAGAACACCTGCCTAGGCTCTCCCCCATTGCAGCACCTGCTCCAACTGTAATTTCAAAGTGAGTGTCTTCTGTACACAAGCAGCCAAGGACAGCCCTTGATATAATTAAGTGGCCTGGCCCTCTCCACCAACCCAGGGAGCTCTGGGAGATGAAGCAGCCGAGATGCCTAGGGAGATGATGACACCAGGAGCTGTATTGCAGGCAAATTCTGCCCAAAACCTAGAGTTTGATCCTATCTTCTCGGTTATCTGAGATCAGTTTGAGTCAAGGGAACTAGGCAGTCCAAGCCATTAGTGCAGCCACCTATGAACCTGATACCTGGCCAGCGAAAGCTGCAGGGGAGGTAACAGGAAGATGATTTGCATAGTTCCTGGGAGGGTACTCCCTCCTTCAAAAGTCATCACCCAGCCTACTTCTTTTAGGCAATTACTGCTTGCACCCAGTCTTCCCTTTTAAGCTAAGCTTGTCTGCAAGGTGCTTGGCCAACAGGCAGAGAATCCAGAAAGATCACTAGTTGGGATTCAGATATAGACATCAGACAGATTACCTGTGGTGGGATGAGCATAGATATAACAGTCTTGGTCTTGCAATATGTCTTGGTAGCTTGTCCCAAAGGTGCTTTTCCAAAAGGCAAGTAGCCCTTGGGGTTCTTTCCCTTGAAAATGTTTGGTTTCTCATCTAAGAAGTTTCTTCAGTTCTGAAGTTGAAACATTTTCAAGGAAAAAAACCAAGAAAGCCCAGCTGCCTTTGGGAAAAGGACCTCTGGGACAACTAGAATCTCCCTAGGCATCTTGGGGGCTTTTGATTCCACTAAGCACCCTCTCCTTCTGGACTGGTTCTGTTGGCTGGGATTAGAGGGGGGAGGCATCATTTTAAAAGGGTTCTCCTTTAGGGTGGGTTTCAAGCTGTGAGGAGAAAGAGCCAAAGGGTCTGTGGGAACTTCAATATGGAATTGCACAATCCCCACCGTTAATATCTTCATGAAGCTATGGAGATGTTAGCAGGCATCCAGCAAGGTATCACTAATGTACAGATGACACCTGTTATAAACTCTGCCTGAACCGAAGATGCAGTAGGAGTCCCGGTTCAGTGTCTGGATGGGAAAAATGGGCATAGTCTGAATCATAGTAAACTGCTGATTCAAAATCCTACAGCAAGTCCTGGTTTAACTGATGAGGTCACACTGCACCCCATGGAGTTTGCTGGCAGTTTAGGAGAGCTGCACCTGGCATCGTGCAATTGGAGGCCATGGCTAGGATGGTTTTTGCACAAATACATCTTGTGTGCCAATTGTATCTGAAAACTTTGTACACAGTCATTCACCCACTCCTCACTTAATGGCTGACTACTGCAATTCACTTTACATGGGGCTGCTCTTGAAGATGCTAAGAGTGACTTTTAAAGCAAGTGATGTTTCAAGAAATAAGTCTCCATATTTAGACTGATGTGTGAAGGAGGCAATGGCCTTTACATGTCCCAATTCCAAACCATTTAAAGCTCTGAAAGTCACCCTCAGTATTCTGTGCTCTATTCCATAATGGAATGCTCTCTATACCCAGCTTCTGTTTCAAATGTCCAACAGCAGCTCAGTGAAGCTGCCATCATTGAGCATTTATGTGCCATTTTAGCCCACTTCTCAAGGTAAAGATGGCCAAAAACATTTGGTGTCAGAGTCCAGGTCTATGAAGAGTCCCCTAAATGACAAACCTGGCCTTTTCAAAGGGAAAGGGACTCACGCCAGAGCAGTCAGGCCTCAATTCTGACTCATCAGCTCTACTGATCAAGCCCTGTCAAGATTCCATTTAAATTACTTAGCTGGTGTCCATCTCACTGCTATCTCTGTGTTTGTCAACTTCTGACAACTTTAAGAATCCCCCAGTATGCTTGCTGCCAAATTCTGGGAATTGAAGTCCCCACATTTTCAAACTGCAGGACTTGAGAAACACTGCTCTGGTCCATGGCTCAGAACCTTACCAGCTTCCATGGGATGCAACTGAGGAGAACTATAGAAATGGGTTATAGCCGCTGACTGATGAAACTCCACCGATATTGAATCACCTTCCCCAGCAGTTTCAAAACAAAACTGAACAGCCTGTCAGAGAACAGAATTCTGCAGCTTTTCGCAAGCTCCAGGCCACAGGTTAGGTAGACATCCCTTAGTCCTATCTACTGCGATTGTTTTTCAGGAAGGTCCGGAACCACCTAACCTTTCCAAAGAATGATGGCCAATTGGTATCCAAAGCTTTGGAGCCATCCAACAGAACCACAACAAATGCACTCCAATCACTTTCCAAGCATAGACCCCTTGCTAAATTGGAAAAAATGGTGTTAATCTCATGCAGACACAAATGACTGGAGCTACTTTAAAAAAGTAGTTTTTACAATATATTATAATACAAGAGAGAGAGAGAATGAGAATCATTTTGACATGAGATCAAAAAGCAACAGTGGTGAGAGATACCTCCCATCTATTTTTTTTAAGTGCAGTGATTTACCTAAGCAACTAGGAATAATTCTGTCTAAAAACTGAAATAAAAGTAAAAGGGATCTAGGCTTTACTCAGGTGACAAGCGAAGACAACTTCTCTAACTAATGGCTTATGCCACTTACCTTAAATAGAAGAGAACCTGTCCAAATGAGGCATTTACAATTCCCATTGTATGCTTGGCTAGTCCTTTTCTAGCAACTCCTACAAGCCAAGATGGACAAGAATCCAAGCAGCTTGCAACTGACCACCTTCCTCTAATCACCCACATTTTCAAGTCAAGAAAACGCACTTCAGTCGAAGAGGAGGCCTGAACTGTGGAGTCCTGGTAGTCTCCGAGGAAGCTCAGTCTCAGGAAGCCACCCAAAGCACAGAGGGAGCACCAGGGGCTCCAAAAGGGCAGCCCTGACCCAAGGCAGCAGAGGTCAAAGCCCGTTTCTAGCAGGGCATCTTCTCTTTCCTTCTAATGGCACAAACCAGCTATACACCCAACGGGGCAGGAGACTCATCCGTCCCTTTCTCACTCACTCACTCGTCTAATCACCGGCTGCCAAAGAACCCCTCCCTGCCGTCACTGTGCAGCTCGTGGGATTCTGGGAGTTGAAGTCCTTCTCTGGCCGGGGGAGGCGGGGGGGGGGCGGAGGAGGAAGGAAGCTTTTCCAAAAGGCGGCTGGACTCCCTGGGCTTCCGTCTCTGAAAACCTTTCGCTTCCCCCGTTCTAGAAGCTCCTTGGCGGAGGAGCGAAACGTCTCCTAGGGAAGACAAGGAAGCTCCAGCTGCCTCTGGAAAGAAAGCCATAACACCCCCTCCCCCCCCCCCCGGCTCTCCTCGCCCAGGAAGCCCCGAAGAACCCGCAGGGAAACCAGGGAGCGGCCAATCCAAAGGCCTCCCACGTTCACGCGGCCTACTTAAGGCGGCGACACAATAAACCCGGTTTCGGGGTTCGCCCTGCGGGGCCCCTCAATGAGGCCGGCTGAACCTGGCCACGCCGGGTCCCCGCTCCAGAGGGACGCCGGCCCGGCAGGCCGAGAGGAAGGCGGGAGGGAGGCCTCGCCTGCGCCCCGGGGACCCTGAAGGGCCTTTTGCGAGAGGGGCCCCCCTGCGAGGCGGCTCTCCCGGCCACCGCCAGCCGCCCGCCAGGCCCCGCCGAGCCGTTGCGGAGGAGCCCCGCGGGCGGCAGACAAAGGCGGCGCGGCGCCTCGCACGGCCGGGCCCCCCTGGCTCCAAAGGCCGGCCGGAGAGATCCGCGCGGCCTCCAGGGGGGGACCAGGGCCGCGGGGCCAACGTCGCCACCCGCCGGTACGCGGCTCTCCTGCTGTCGGCGCGGGGAGAAAGGCCGGGCGAGACGCGGTCGGGGCAAGGCACTCACTCGGGTCCCGAGGCCATGGCGGCGATGTAGGCTGGCGCGGTGGCGGCGAGGGTCGCTTCGGCTCTGCCTGCTCCGCGCTGGGTTTTCCCCTCAGCGATCAGCGCCGACTCATCGGGGGTGACGCTCCGCCCGGCGCGCTAGGCCGCACTCTGCCTAGCAACAGGTGGCGCGGCGACCAATCCGAAAAATAGAGGCGGTCGCGCTCAGCCAATCGCAGTCCCGAGCTGGAACGGCTTCCCTCCCTCCCTTAATGAGGAAGCGAGCTCCTCCAGGAAGGCAGAGCCACCCGGCGACCGGCGAACCAATCAGAAAAATCGACTGCCGTCCGAGGCGGAGTTTGGAAGATTTCAGGCGAAAGCCCAAGTCGGAAGCCCTTTCCGGCTAGCGACGCAACGGTGATTGGGGTTACGTCAAAAGAACCCGCGGCGAATCGAAAATCAGACACATTGATTGGCACGACAGCACTCCTATGGAAATCAGCCTCGGCGCCTTAGTGGGCTGAGCCGGACCGTGGACGACCCCGGAAGTAGTCTGCCGGCGTGGCCGCCCTGGGCCGCATGACGTTGGGGATTTGGGAACCTGTTTCTAAGCATGCGGTGCTGGGAGGATGGGCCTTGTAGTCTGAGGGCGGCAGCAGATCCGGTGGTGGAGCTGAGCTGCCCGGGGAAGGGGCCGCCGTCGCGGGTGAACCGAGGAGAGGAGGCTGGCAGGGCGGCGGTCTCGCCCACCCGGAGCCAGGCGGCCTCTTTCGGCGCCTTCAGGCCAGGTTGTAGCTTCCTGATCCGAGTGAAAGTTCCTCGTGAAGACAATGACACACTAATAGGTCCCCAATGGCTCAAGTTAATATTTCTCGGCCTGGGCCATTGTAAGATGGGTGGACTTCAACTCCCAGAATTCCCCAGCCAACTTTAGGGTTAGGGGAATTTTGGGAATTGAAGTCCACCTGTCTTACAATGGCCCAGACTGAGAAATTCTGCATTCTGGTCTCCCTACGATTTTGAACAGCCAAGAGTCAATGTTGTGTACAGGTTCTACTGCTTGAGCAGGGGGCTGGACTAGAAGACCTCCAAGGTCCCTTCCAGCTTATTCTATTCTAAAAAACGTTAACTTAGAATAATTGCCAGCTTCTTATGTTGAGAATTTGCAAGTATAAGGAGTTCTGAAGCATAAGGGATGTAAGCCTGTTTTTTTATGCTAACTTTGGAAATAAAGGGATTGTTGTCCACCAGGAACAGACCTGGATTCCGTGTTCCTATATCCTTGCAAGAACTCAGCAGGGAGATAGCAAGCTGTATATAAGGTAGTCGGTCACAACCAGAATTTTAAGTTCCAAGGGATGAGGATTGTAAATTGAAGCACTCACATGGCCACATCTGATTTTATTACCATTTATATGTAATCTGAAACCATTCTGTCACAAATCAGGGTCAAGTGAGCACAGGACACTGCAACGTTGTAAATGTGAGCTATTGCCAAGCAGCCAAAATGCAGTCATGTGACCAGAGGGCAACATTTTACAACAGCTGGAAATTCTTTACAGGCCATCAAGAACCTTGGAGGCTGTTTTATTTATTTATTTAATTAATTAATTAATAGCATTTATATGCCGCCCATCTCCCAAGGGACTCGGGGCGGCTTACATAAAACAAAAAAACAAAACAAAAAAAATAGTTTTACCTGCAAACTATTCAATTGAAGGAATATGTTGCACCTCTTCAAATAATAAACATTGCTTTTATTATTGTTACTATTTATTAGCGTTGGTCACCTAGTCAGTCAGCTAATTTTTTTTTTATCCATGTATGGAATCCTTCCAAAGGACTTGGATTAGGCAAATATAACTAAATTTATTGGCCACTCACCCCCAGTGGATTTGGACTGTAAATAATCAACAATAATACAGTAATGATTAATTAAATTTATATATCACCCAATTCTCAACATCACTGGGCAATTTACAATGGCTATAAAGAGTAAAAAAAATGAGAAAATAAAAGCAGAAGAATAGAATAGAAATAGAATTCTTTATTGGCCAAGTGTGATTGAACACACAAGGAATTTGTCTTGGTGCAGGCTCTCTCGGTGTACATAAAAGAAAAGACACGGACAATGAGGCAGAGGGGAACAGAAAAGGGGCATCAACCTGATCTTTTAAGGCCCTTCGAAATTGGAATAGGATGCCTATAAAGGTACACGTTTTCAGAAAATAAGGGCTTCTGGTATCTGATAGGGAAGGATTGAAGGTACAGAAGAGGGGAAGAATTCCTGCCCTAAGTCATCCATTAACTTTTTCAAAAGGACAAGTGAAACTAAAGCTTCCCTCCACTTACCAACATTTCTGAGTGTCATTTGTGAAACTGCAATTCCTCCAGGGTTTCTGCCTGGAAAAATATTATAATTGCTCCCATAGGTAGAGATGAGATCACCAGACAAGTGACTAGAATTTGGCTCTGTTCACACCATATACTTAGCCTGATTAATAATGAAGGTATTTTCTGATTTTGCTCAGTATTAAGGCTGATACAGGTGAAACTCGAAAAATTAGAATATCATGCAAAAGTTTATTTCAGTAATGCAACGTAAAAGGTGAAACTAATATGATAGACTCATTACATGCAAAGTGAGATAGTTCAAGCCTTGATTTGTCATAATTGTGATGATTATGGCTTACAGCTC
>JANHFM010008440.1:1223-26021 GCA_032468115.1 Grayia smithii
CAGTGTCTAAGCCACTGAGCCACCACGTCCCCCATATACAACAATAATGTATGTTAAATAAGATACTTAATATATTTTAGTTTGTTGCTTATATGTGTGCATAAATATGTATGCATGCATATGAAGTGTGACATCATGTGATCGCAAGAGCTGTAGTGGTGCAGTGGTTAGAATGCAGTATTGCAGACTACTTCTGCTGAATGCCATCTGCCTGCAATTTGGCAGTTCATATCTCACCAGCGTCAAGGTTGACTCCGTGTTCCATCCTTCCGAGGTGGGTAAGATTGTTGGGGGCAATAGACTGACACTGTAAACTGCTTAGAGAGGGCTGTAAAGCACTGCAAAACAGTGTATGCGTCTAAGTGCTATTGCTATTAGCAACAGCAATCCCAATCAGAAATTTGAACAGTTGCTGAATGAATAGTCATAAACTGAGGACTACCTGAATACAGAATTCAAACAAAACAGATAAAATATATATATATATGTAATTTATATAAAATTCCATCCTGCTTCCAGAATGGCAACAGAGTGAGGGCGGATCTGATTTCATGAAAAGGCTATTTCATAATGTGGGGGACCATTTCAAAAAAGGTCTCCTCCTGACCTCAGTCCACCTAATATCCATTAATCAGCATTATAGTCAATTTTTTTATTCAGGGCATTTGTATTAGGGTTGTCAATTCCCGCTGAAGGAGCATTCCAAAGGTACAGCAGTGCCAAACTACTTAGGACTTTACAAGTCAAAATCGGCACTTTTAACCTGCGTCCAGAAACTTAATGACAGTTAATGCAGGCTCTGGAACACAAGAATGCACTGGTTTTTTTTTTGCGGCTAATACATTTTGGACCATCTGCAATTTTCGAATAATCTTTAAAGGCAGTCATATGCAAAATGTACTGCAGTCTATCCAGATCGTGATGACAGCCTAAGTTGACTGTCACAAGAATCTCGCACCACTGTATATCAACTTGAAGGAATGCAAATGCATTTCAGGAAGTCCTCCGGCTACAAAACCACTACCCTCAGAGAGGGAAATATTGAAATAAAATGTGTTAGCTGCCTCTTGATCTCTTTATTCACATATTTTCATTAAGAATTGTGTTAAGTAATTACAACAAGCAATTCCTACCCTAAGCATTTCCAAACCAAGGCAATCCCATACAATTGGATCCATGCAGTGTAGTTAGCTTACTGTACAGAGCAGAGTACTCTTAAATAAACCCAGAAGGACTAATACTGCAAATAGATAACTGTCAATAAAATGTAAAGGAACCTTAAAAACATTTGAGAAAGTAAAAACTTATTTTTACTAAGTAAAAACCTATTTCTGATGGTGAAATAAATACACAAAAAAACAGAATAAACTCATAGCTATTTGGGATTATTACTAGATACATGATGTAATACTCTTTAACTACTATGTATTCTTAACAAATATTACCTACTTTATAAATTATTTATAATCCATGGTTTAGGGAGAAAATGGATAAAATAATGTTGAACTGAGATAAAAGTTAGAATCTTGATTTTGAAAAAGGCAACATTGAGAGTAGTTTCAAAATATTTTGGAAGCAGCAGTTCTTCAAAATGAGGCATCTCTTATGCATGAATAGTGGCTTACACAAGTTCATAACTTGGACTTGATATTCTCTATTTTATCCTTAGATCTCTCAAAATTTCCATTTTTATCTCTATCATCTCTAGATTTAAATAGATCTATATAGATCTATATAGATAGAAGACCGTTGATGGTATAGTAGTTAGAATGCAATATTGAAGGCTGACTCTGCCCACTGGCAGGAATTCGATCCTGACTAGCTCAAAGTTGACTCAGCCTTCCATCCTTCCAAGGTTGGTAAAATGAGGATCCAGATTATTTGGTGCAATATGCTGACTCTGTAAACCACTTAGAGAGAGCTGTAAAGCACCATGAAGCAGCATATAAATCTAAGTGCTATTGCTGTATCTATACCTCTACATTAATCCATCCTAATCAGATGAGGGTAAGACATTCATCTTACCTTATGAGGTTTGTTGCTGGAGTTATGAAAGTTGTACCAACCTTACATAACCAAGAAGTCCTCTTTAATAATGAGTTGTATATTCTTCTATCCCTGCCAGATACACCATTATTAAGTTTAAAACTTCAAATATATTATCTGAATTGTGAAATTGGTGATTCCCATTTACTTATTTATAAATGTGTTTATGTAATTCAATTCATAGGGCTGCATTTCTCATCAAGTGACTCTGGGTAGCTAACAATAGTTAAGCTAGCAAAAACTATAGATGGACTGGCTGAGCCAGGGAGAGGAATAAAAAGAAGGATCAGCCTACTATTATTATGTAGCCACAAATGAACAACTAAGTCCAAATCCCTTTGATTGCCATTAATCCTCATCTACCTATAATCAGGTGCTGTCCATTAGTTGAGAAGATTCCTGGGCATAGGCTTTTAGCAATAAATCAAACCGAACCTTCACCATGTATTTTTGGTCTTTCATGTCTGACAAAAGCACAAAATAAATACACAACCATCAGTTGAGATAAAACAAGATAACCATCACGTAATGGTCACGAACTATAATCTTGAGGAACAGGAGGAAGAGTTGCATCAAAACAACAGTCAAATAAAAGAAATCTAAACATGACCCTTTCTGTTGCTCACATGAAGATAAGGGGAAGAGCATTCAGATTTGCAAGATTGTTATGTTGTTGTAATAACCTTATAATAAAAATAGTATTAACTTTCAAGTTTGGTCTACCTTGGACATGATACACCAACAAAACCACTTCAATGATTCTGACACCCAACCCCTATGCCCAAGGAACATAGCTATGTCTTCAGGGTCTTATGAAAGGCCAAAAGGTCAGAGCCAATTTGATCTCCAGGTGACATATTCCACAAAGTGGGAGCTACTACAGGAAATTTTGGCTGGCGAGATCTAAGAGAAGAACCTTTTCTGTTGTGGCCCCTATGTTATGTAATATTCTCCTGCTGGAAGTGAGGTCGGCTCCCATACCCTTAGCCTTCTGGAAGAGCCTTAAAAGTGATAGGAGAGCTCTATGTTGGCTGTGGCTGATCCCCACCCTATGTTTCTTCTCCTCTTGGTTTTTAGTTTGCTATCTAATCTTCTTAATTTTAATAGTTTTGTGTTACCTCTTTAATCATTTTGTAAGCCACCCAGAATTGCTGCAATGGTGAAATGAGCAAAAATAATTTTAATAAATAAACACAGTAAATAAAATGCTCTCTCAATTAGTCCTGCCAGACACTGTTGTTTAATTGGTGGGAACATGCCTCTCCTTCAAAACCTGATTTGATAGGAGGACATTTTGGGGAAAGTTAGAGTCGCAAATAGTCCCATGCAAATAAACTGCCCTCTTGTAATGACAGATTTACAAGTGATCATCAGCATCCTGAGCTGAATCCAGAAGCATCCTTAATGCAAACAATGCCATTCACAGAGCAGAAATGTTAACAGGCACAAGTCAAAGGGAGCTCATAACTGCCTGCACTGCTGCATTTTGAACCAACTGCAACTTCTGGATGCTCTTCAAGAACAACCCCACATAGAGCATCTGACAATAGTTCTATGTTCACTTGACATCTAAAGGGAATGGCTCATTTTGGAGAAAGATTGCCTTTACAAAATGTACTGAAACATTCCTTTTTAAAGAGAGCTAACTATTAATATCAAAAGGGAAATTCTTGAGCAACTAATAGCAAATCTCTTCTCCCTTTTGCTGATCCTGTTTTTGGATTTATTTTCAAGCGTAAGTAGAACATACAGAGTAGAAGCAGCAGAAACATCTGGGATTTATTAGAAGAGTGCTTTCCTAGCCCACGGCATTGCACAAATCCCGGCAGGCAAGGGATCACCCTTGACCTGCCAAACAGGATTACTACAGTCAAGCAACTTCCTCGTGCTGCACAGCTGGTTTCCCTACCACCAGACAGACTACCACACTTGAGCTGGCTTCAGATGGAAACAAGAATTTTTGTTGCCATAGTCACCACCTAAAGGTTTTTTGGCTAGGTTTAAACTGATGTTAGGGTCCAGCGGAATAATTCTGTCTTCAGGATAATGGAATAGCATTCACATATTGTTCTAAGCAATGCAAGCTTCCCACGGGTATTGTTTCATTTCCAATATCTGTTCACTTGTACTAATTTTTCCCAAATATGAATATTTCTCAGTCATCCATTGCTTCACTCTCATTTTCACACTAATTCAACATTTTTTGCTTCTCTCTCTGTCTTTTGTATTTGTCTGTGTGTCTGTGTATACATGCATATGCAGACAGACAGTTGTTTTTTTTTGTAGTTATTAAGATATCAGGCTAGATACCAGGTGACTCTGAGTTTTAGTCCTACTTTAGTCACAAAGCCAGCTGAGTGGCCTTGGGCCAGTCACTTTCTCTCAGTTCTAGGAAGGAGGCAATGGCAAACCACTTCTGAAAAATCTTCAAGGACTTTTCCAATCAGTCTCTGAGAATTTGACACAATCGAACTGAAGGGAAAATATATAGACTCATTATTTATGACATTTCTCTTTTCTTTACAGTTCATTAAAAACTTTTGCAATAATGTTTTCATAATTAGCCTTTCCCCTTTATATTCAAGCACATGTTCAGTCTGATAGGTCAAGGCTGACTTTGGATATAAAGAGTACTGTGAATGAAACCACAATTTCACCTTCTTCTATTTTTAGATGTTTAATTTTCTAGAGGCCTCCATTTCTGTGGAGGAAAATTTTGGAAAATAACTGGAAGCATTTAGTTTTCTGGAGGTAAAAATTCTGGACTTTTCTGGAGGCTCCCATTTCCCCCCAAATAAATTTTCTGGAGGCACTCTCCCCAGAGGAAATTTTCTGTTGGTCTCCAGTTTTCTAGAGGAACTTTTTCTTGGAGGTCCTGAATTTTCTGGAGGAAAATTACTGGAGGCCTCCAATTTTCCTGGAGGATACTTTCTGGAGGACCCTAGTTTTTCTGGAGGCCTCTATTTTAGAACTAAAAATAGAAGATGAAATTATGATTTCATTCAATGTCATGGATCTATGTCCATAGATCCTGGATTAGCAAAAGAATCCATGGCAGCTGTACCACACAACACACCTGAAGTAGCCAAAAATATTAACCATAAATAACTGGACTCATGAACCTAATCCATATCTGCTGCACTACCTACTTTCAGTCTGATGGACAAATATACCAAATATACCAGCAAATCGTAGGAACATTTATGGCATTTTATCACTTTGAGTACTCATAGCAAAAACCATAATGCCACTGCTAGAAAAATACAATACTCCTACACACACAATCAAAATTATGGATCTGCTATGTAGATGACACTTTTGCCATATTAAAAAAGGAATAACTAGAATAGACACATGAAACTATTAACAACAACTAAAAACATGATAAAAATAATCAGGGAAGAAGAAAACACAAACACACTATCCTTCCTGGGTATCCTTTCAGCAGAGAAAACAATGGTGAATTAGAAATGCAAATCTATCAAAAAAAGACAACCCACACTAACCAAGTGCTCCATTACCAAAGTAAGAACCCAACCTCCAACAAGAGGAGCTTTGTAAGAATATTATTCAGATGAGTACAAACACACTCCAGCAAAGCAGAACACCACAAGAAGAAAATAGGAATACCTTTACAACCACTTATACAACATCTTCCAACAAAATGGATACCCAGTTAACTATGAAAAAGCATCTGATCACTCAACTGCCTACAGTACAATGAACACAAGCTATGAAAAGAATAATACTACCATACATCAATTACATCTCAGAAGCAATCAGCAAATCTATTACAACCACATAGTATTATTACACCACACAAACCCATTAAAGCCCTCCAAAATATTTTAAGTAAACCCCCCAAAAATCCAGTAGTCTAAAAAATAAAAACAGGAATTATCTACAACTTACAGTGTAAAGACTAACAGTCACTATGTAGGACAGATAGAAGAGAAGCAGCACATATCCATGAACCCCAGTTACAAGACACAACAAAAACTCTTTAATCTCCCAACCCACATAACAGACTCAACCATTGTTTCAATTGTGAGCATCCTAAACCAAACTAAATCCAAAAATGCTAGGAAAATTTCTGGAAGCTTGGCTTTCATACAAGTCATCAATAAAAGGTAAAGGTTCCCTTCGCACATATATGTTAGTTGTTCCCAACTCTAGGGGGCGATGCTCATCTCAGTTTCAAAGCCGAAGAGCCAGGGCTGTCTGAAGACGTCTCTGTGGTCATGTGGCCAGTATCACTAAGCGCCAAAGACGCACAGAATGCTGTTACCTTCCCACAAAAGGTGGTCCCTATTTTTCTACTTGCACTTTTTACGTGCTTTCGAACTGCTGACAGAAGCTGGGACAAGTAATGGGAGTTCACCCTGATATGTGGCACTAGGGATTTGAACCGCTGAACTGCTGACCTTTCGATCGACAAGTTCAGCATCTTAGTCACTGAGCCACTGCATCCCAGCCATCTATAGACACAAAAAATAAATAATATTTACACACCATGCAAAAAAAAACCACAATAAAAAGTAATACCAGTACAGAAACAAAAAGACTAGAACACATGTTTTCTAGCAGTCAGTTAAGCAAAGGTTTAACAGCCAAACAGAAAACAATACCCTAATCAAACAACTATCAAGGAGGAAATCAGATTCCCATCCAAACTGGCAAACCCCATGTTCATTAGCACTGATGTTATTCATTTTTTTATTTTTTCTCATTTCTGAACTACCCATCTCTCTCTTAAAGAGGTGTTACCTAGATGGGTAATGAAATATCTGTAAACAAATAATGAAGCTTAGAAAGAACCAAGAACTCCACAGTTAAACCGTGAGGTACATAAATTCTCTTCTATTGGAATTAATTATGTACTGTTTTCCTATGTAATTATGTAATCATTTCAAAATATTGGTATTTTTCAACTTTTAGTTGTTGGGTTAAGAGATAATAACTTGATGTTATCTTAATTGCCTGCAAGAATGTCTAATGCATTTAAACTAGTATTGCAATTTAATAAAGAGAAATTCGTTTACCAATCAATTAAAACAGATCTTTTGAGTTATGTAAAAAAAAAGAAGACTTAGAAAAGAAATGGAATTGATTTATCACTGGCAGGTTACGCTAATGTTAATTGAATAACATTAAATCAATCGTACAGAAACTTACTTAAATATGGTGCCAACCCTACTTTGAAAAACAAACCAGTCAACTCATATTTACAATAAAATACTGTAAAATATTTTCTGTAGTATTTCTGTGAGAAAACTACAAAGTAAAATTATTTGCAAACGAATCTTCCTTAAATCGAAAAATATATAGCAAAATATTACAGTAATGTAATTCTATGCTGGTCAATAGGATTTTGCAGATTTCAAAGTATATTGGTTTACCATGTATGAGCTTGTGCCCATACAGGCAAGTTTTTTGCTTCTGTCCAAACAAGCTAAGTATAAAAGCAATTATGATTCACAACATACGCAATAAAGCAGAATTCCTACTTTAGGCAATATATAAAGCTTTTGACTCTTCATTAGATTAGCAATTACTATCTGCAAGGCAAGCCAAAGAGAAAAGAGCTGAATGTACAAACAAGCACATAATGAATAACAACCCAAAATTCTGGTTTATTTTTCCATACAAATGCAGGCATATTGCGTATAACTGGCAGATGTTTAAAGCTCTTGACTATTATTATAACACTCCCTTAAATTTGTTGCTAACATGCAACATTTCCTGAGAACAATAGCTACATTCAGTCTTTATTGATAAGGATCCATCCTTTCTACCTTCTACCTATTCCTAAATATTTAAACCTGTTTGTTGTGTGAAGTCTTTGTGGCCAAAACCACAAACCTTCTATGAGCTCAAAGTATTAGAGGTTGGTAATCAACAAAGGAAGCTACCCTCCACATCTTGACATGATTCACTCTAAGCCAGGAATCATATTTTTCTCTTATTAGGTGTGATTGAATCAGTCACACCCAAAATAGAGGCCCAGAATTACATGTTTTCCGACAAGGCCTCCATTGCTTTCCTTCGTGAATCATTGCTCCAAGCTTTCAGTTATTTAAAAGTCATGATATAATCTGTAATTAACACAGAAGCAAAAGTGTGAAGATGAGCAAATCTCACTGTTACACAATCAAACTGCTTTGTCTTTCATTCTAAAAGTGAATTCTTTTCTTAGTTTTGTTTTTCATTCAAAGAAAATGTGCTTCAGAAAGAAGTCTGAACAACACTGCTTTAAGCTACAGTATTTCAAATGTCAGAGTAAGAGAGGCAAGGAAATAATGAAGATAGATCTGCTTCTGGTAGAATTTCTCATGAATATCTCAAATATGTTGAGTTTCCTTTGAAAGCTATCAACTGTCATCTTTTCATGATACATACACTGATAAATATGAATATAGAGATAAGGTACTACACGTAAGTACTTTTTAAAAGAAACCTCCTTCCACAAATATTTTGGGCAAGAAAGGGAGAATAGAGAAATCAAAATTAGTGTTGCTTTCAGTTCTGATACAGATGAATACTTTACAGATAGCCTTTAACTTACAACCATTCATTTAGTGAATATTCAAGGTTACAATGGCACTGAAAAATGTGACTTATGACTGTTTTTCATTTATGACTGTTGCAGTGTCCCATGGCCATGTGATCAAAATTTGGATGCTTGGCAACTGACTCATATTTATGACAGTTGCAGTGTCCCCTGGGGTCATGTGATCGGCTTTTGCAATCTTCTGACAAGAAAAGTCAATGGCGAAGCCAGATTCACTTAACAAGCATATTACTAACTTAAGAACTACAGTGACTCACTTAACTGTGAAGTCATTTAACTGTGCCAAGAAAGGTCAAAATGGGGACAAAACTCACTTAACAACTGTCTCACTTAGCAACAGAAATGTGAGGCTCAATTGTGATTATAAGTCAATGTCTATCTGTATTTATTAGAGAGTAAAATAATCATTTCTTTTACTGCTTTTATCATTATTATTATTGTTATTATTATTATTATTAGTGTTATGGAAGGTAAAATAAGCTTGTGAAGTAAATGAAAAAGAGCAATTTCAATGTCTCAAGTTTTTTCTTAAAAGAAAAAAAAAGAAAAATCAAAAATGTATTATATTTAATTGATGTTGTATGTTCTGTTTTTGTTCCAAAGTTTCCCATGAAAACTGAAACCTTTGCTTATCATAAAACTAGGCAATTTAAATGAGGCCTGATGTCTTAATTTGTGAAGGGAACACTTAATAAATTGCAGTTCAAAGGGGTTGGGGATGGGAAGACTATTAGACATTTGTAAAATTAGAACAGTGTTTCTTAAACATTTTCTCTCAGGACCCTTTCCCATTTTTAAAAATTATGAAGGGCTCAGAAAAAGCTTTCGTTTGCATGTTATGTTTACTGGTACTTATCTTAATAAAAATTAAAAACGATGCATTCGTTTTCACTACCATTCATCACAATCATTTGATGGGATAATAATAATGTGCTTTTTTTAAAAAAACACATATATTGGGAAATAATTTTGCTTTCGAGGACCCCCCCCAAGAAAGTCCCAGAGATGCTAGGACCACACTTTAAGAAATAAATTAGGACAATAAATTAAGACATGAATTAGGATATTAGGAATTATGTTTGATTGAACACAAGTTTCCAAGTTGCTCTAGATGCAGTGATAAACCAGTGCAGTTAATTGACTCAGAACTTCACAGAAAAGGCTGTGAAAAGAGATTTACTGCTTTTATTTTATAGTTATGGGTAAGCAGTTCTCCAGTCAGGGTACTCCTACCTTGCCCATCTCCTACCGTAGCTGCAGGATTCTCTTCCTTTCCAGTGTCTTGCTGCTGTATCCCTGTTGCTTTCTAGTCACTTTTTGAGGCAGCTTCATCATACCTCAGCATAGTAGTCAGTTGTTTTCTGGTTGTGGTTGTTAAATCTTTTCCTCACACCCACACACACACAGAAAAGGTGGTAAGTGGAGAATGAGAAAGAGGACAATGTGTTGTCTTGCTGTGGTTGTTAGCGGTTCCTCATTACATAGGTGGAAACATTGATCCTTTCAAGTTGAGAAACAGAGGAGAGGACTAAAAACCTGGAAACCTGCTAGTTGTGTGGATGGAGCCTTGATTTCCTAAAATAAGTTTAAGTAGATGGAGGAGGGGTATGTGTGTTAAGCGCCGGAAGCTAAGTTTCCATAACACACTTCTATTCTACAAATCAAGAAAACCCCAGCATCTAAGTCGTTTTCAATTTCCCTAATATTTATAATTTAGAAAGGGCGACAATCTACAACGTTTCTCAACCATGACCACTGGAAGATGTGTGGACTTCAACTCCCAGAATTCCCCAGCCAGAAGAGCTGGGTCCACACATCTTCCAGTGGCCAAGGTTGAGAAACACTGATCTAGAAAGTATAACAAACAATCCTAATACACAGATGACATCTATTAGAAGTTACATTTAATCCTTGCTTAACCATCGGTTGTTTAGCGACTGTTTGAGTTATGACAGACCCTCCAAAAACTACTTATCATCTAGTTCCAGAGTTCCAGCCTTTCGTGGTCCCATGACTGCATTTCCTACATTTGGCAACTGGTTCATCTTTTGGCTGGCTGCAGAATTCTGCAGTCACCTAACTGTAATTTACAATATTTCTTTTGGCCAGTTTCTGGCTTTGGGGCTGATTTCCAGGAAAAGAAAAGATAGGCATACATGGACTCACTTAACAAAAAATGTGTAAAATCAGAAGTGATCACCATGGTGCTTTGACATCATGACTCGTGATGGGAATTTCAGCCTCCATTACGATCACAAAGGACTGCATATAAAATGCCTTTAACATTCTGTGGCAGGAGGAAAGTTGTTTTTTTCCTGTTGCCTTACAGTTTGGTACATATTCCATTTTTCTTCTCTAGTTGCTTAAGACAACTTCTGATAAAGCTCATTTCATATCATGTCATTCATGTAAGTGTAGCATACTTACATTAACAGATATTTTGTGAAAACTGGGCAGTTGATACCTTATCTATACTTACGACTCTGAAGTTTGAAGATAAGTTTAAATGGTTACAGGAAAAAAATCAACAAATTTGGGAAACGTGATGGTTTCTGACAAAAATGCTAGCAGGTTTAAGATAGAGTCTAATTTATGAAGAATGTAATAGACTTTGTAGTTTTTCCATGCCTGCAAAATTAAGACAAGGCACTGTCAACCATGAAATTTTCTTTATCTGATACATATATACACAGAAAGGCAAATTCTGACTCTGTCTTTCTATATATATATATATGAAAAAAGAGAACAAGACATGTTCTGGAACATGTCTTTGACTCATACTGAATTTATTCAATACTCAAGATTGCACAAGATCAGTATCTCAGCTTCTGAGTCAGAATCTGCCTGAGTCCATCAGAATGCATATACTGCATGTGTGAACATGAACAAATGCAGATTGGATGAACTTTCTAACTCTTTGAAAAATTGTCTTAAAAGTTGCCATTTCCATAATCTCCTCTAGTTGGTAAAGCATGAGTAAAGCTAAGGAAGTTTCTGACCATGTAAAACATAGTCCTTTTCTAAGGCATCTATCTAATGGAAGCATCTGCCTCCTTGCTATCAGTTGAAATGGAAAAGCCGGGATGTGATCAGAATTACAGTAATTGTATACATTTAACAGTTTAAAAGGTTTTCCTTGCAAATATATATGAATGATGCTTACCTAAATCAGGTTCATTACAGGATACAAAACTCTGTTTAGTTCCAGATTATTTTATTGAATCATTTAATGTAACCTTTAAATTTTGTAAGTTGATCTACTATTTGGACACTGGCTTAAGCAATATTTTCAGTTCTTGTTTTACAATCACTTTGGATGTGGAGGACAGACATATAAAGTTGACAAAATTTTAACCAAAGACAAAAAACTAAATGTATCGCAATTAAAATTACTTTCCACATTAACAACCACTGTTAAAAACAAAACAATATGAAGTACTAAGGAAATTATTAATTCAAGCAATTCTGAATCCTTTCAGACTTGAGATTGTAGTAAATAAATTGTGAGGTTCCAAAACCAAAAACCATCTCTGTTTTTAAAGGTAAAACTTAGTAAAAAATATTTTACTGATAATCAGCCTAGTCAAAGTAATATAACTTACTGTGGAGTGATAGCAAACACAATATTTTTCCAAAAATGTACTGTGCAGATTAGAATATGGAAAAGCTAAGTTTCACAGTTTATATATTCTTATGAATATATAAAAAGTAACAAATAAAGTGTGTATTTTAGTATGTGCTGCTCGTGGAGCACCCTCTGGTGGCCAAATGTAGATGCCAAACTAAGATACACAACTTTCTTCCTGCAGTTGACTATCTCGGTGTTTATATCTTATGTGTTGTTTTGACTGGGAGATGCATACAGTTTGAATTGCAATCCATTTTTGCGATCAGATACAAGTTAATGCTTTCAATAAGAACTATGTGTAAATGGTGGCTTACAATATTTTACAACACTGCTCATGATTAAATCTAAAAGCAGCTGTAAAGAGAAGGACAAACTCACTTCTTCCTTTGTGACATCACTTGGAGATAGCATCTCTCCTTTCCATGAGACAACCTGATTCAATCACCTAAATACAACTGCCCAAGGAAGCATTAGCTCATTACTTTAAAAAGAAAAAAAAGAGGAGCAATCTTTATAAAACTTTCTTGTTAAACTTTTGGAAACTATTCTTATTAGTCATAGACAGTGAACAGAGGCAATTAAAAAGTTACACAAATGTGTAATCAATTTTGCTCATTTAAAAAACAACAATACAAAATAGTTGTGTTATTTATATAAAGATAAAATATAAATACTGGAAATTAGAGATTGGATCCAGATTAGTCATGTTTATAGCAAATGAATTGAAATCAAGAGAGCCTTCGTTAATCCTAGTGAGTTCAGTATGTCTATTCTAAAAATTGTCTAACACTGTATTATTTATGAATTTTATTGAAAACAACATCTAATGCAAGTTATACTTGTTTTCTAAACTGTATATTTGTATAACTGTATATTCTGTATATTATTTACAAATGCAGTATTCCCACAAGAAGGTAGACATGGCCATAACCAAATGTTATATCTTCAACATTCAATATCAATGCCATTCCTGAATTTATTCAGTTATTACAGAAAACAAGAAAGCATTTGTAAATGATTTTTTATAAAGAAAAAAAGGTGCCTTTTTGTTTTGTTTACAAAAGGAAAAACAAGTTGATCCCTATGTGTGACATTGTAGGAATACTAGTTCATCTATTTCAAACATTAAAAGGAAAGGGAGGATTTAAAATCTCATATTAAAAAGGTCTCTGCACTAACAAAAAACTAATTTTGGAAACTAAGAAGTAAGGGCATGCATCACTATTTTGTTGTTAGATAATCCAGTAAGCATAAAAGTTCACTTTTATATTTTCACAGCCCTTCATAAAGTATGGCCTCAGCATACAGTATCACATACTGTATCACATACAGATAATTCTTGACGTATGACCATAATTGAGCCCAGAATTACAGTTGTAAATCATGCTGGTCCTTAAATGGGTCACAGTGTGATCCCACCTCCATTTTTGTGGCAGTTGTTAAGTGAATGACGCAGACATTAAGTGAACGTTATGGTTGTTAAACAAATACATCGTCTACAATGAATAATTTTTGCTGGAAATTCTTAAGTAAACACTGATTTCCAATAGAAGGCATTGTAAATTATAGTCACATGACTATGGAATGCTGCAAATACCATAAATGTAGGTCAGTTGCTGAGCACCTAAAATGTAATCATGTGACCACCTGATGGGGGTTTTGTCAGATATCATAACTAGCCCTTGGGAGGTCCATCATTATTTCAAATGGTTGCTAAGGGATTGGTCATAAATCGAGGATTACCTGTATGCAATTCTTACACATATGAAAGCATATATGATCACAACAGCAGGATATATTTTATAAAGTGGAAGAGAGAAAATATGTCTATTGTGCTGGTGCCTCTCTTGTGTTGCCTGAACAACTTATATAAACTCCTGATACTTGGTTTACTTTTTTTTATCATAACGGAAAATGATAAAAACTATCAGCACTGTTAAGGATTGCATTCAGTCTTGTTATTTTTGGAATGTTAATAGCACAATGATTTGCTAAGAATTTATAGCATTTCCAGAACACTCAGCGCCCTGCCAGAATCATTGGTCTTCAGAATTCTAAGGTGTTGGTAGGCACCTGCCATAGACACATCATCTATAAGTGGATCCTTTCTTCTTAAAAAGCAAAGCATTTATTGGCAAATGCGAAGGGCAATTAATGCTCATCTCTATTTGTGGTTTCATTTCTCAGTGGGTCAACTAACATGGAAGATGGGGAAACCATTCTTCCAAAATCATACTTGGAACTCTTTGAAACAAATCAACATGGAGCTTCTGAAGACATTGAGGAACGCCTGATTCTATAAGAATTTCTTCCTCCTTTTTGTATTTTCCCCTTTCTCAATGGAAACATCATACAGTATATACAGCATATCCCAGGAGCTTCCAAAACCTTTGCATAGCTTAATACATTTCCACTTTTAAAATCAAGCGCAAAATATGTTCTCCCTTTCTGTCCCATCAATATTTGCTCAATGTCTAGAAGAGTTTCTGTGTGTATTATATAGAAACTATCTTTCTGTACGTAGAGATTATTAACTGTAAACTGAGCTAAATAAGTACCGGTATGTCCTTACTGTTTTATTTACATTCCACTAACTATCCTAGAGTAGCTCTTGTTATTTCCAGGCAAAAGTTGATTGCCTAGTAACTGAAGTTAATTGACATGCTGTTAAGAGGGCTGCATTCATTTTATGAAGATTAATCATCATATTATTTTTAAATATTTTCTGATATATCTGAAGACATTCATGAGGTTAAAGTGTTTTCTTTTCCAGTACTGCCCTGATGGAAGTGCATAAATATTTTTACATGGAATAAAACCCCCAGGAGATTGATTTGTTATTCATTTCAAAAGATTACTTTGCCCAAAGAATTAGCCTATCTTATTTGAAAATACGGTTACTCTTATCTGTGATAATTCACAGCTCTTCCTCTCTATGCTTAGACCACTTTTTCTCTAACTGAAATTTCTTGGTTTCTTTAGCTTTAGTCACAAATGCTAATTCATTAGTCACAAAAGTAAAAAAGAAGGAAAAATAAGTTTCTAATCTTCTTGCAAACTCCTTTCCTCCTATTTTTAATACAATCCAGGGTACAAATAATGCAGCCAGATTAAGGTCAAAGGGACAAACAATTGTCCTGTATCTCTACCTTAAATAATGTATGAGTTGCAAGGCACAAGATACTGTTTCCTTTCTGTAGAATTTTATCTGTCAAGATAATTTGTTCAACAAACAATAGCATGAAATTGTCACAGTTGCATGGATTACACAACTCCTGTAACATGTATTTAAATTACGAAAGATATTGTAAGTTAACCTTACTTAATTGTAAGATCATAATTAAGTAGGAAAGGTAACATTGAAAAGAAACATTGTTTTCTGGGGTTTCAGCAAGAACCAATTACGGATACTTAATGCACAAGACTAGATTATTATTAATCATACATTATTGATGGCAGGCTATAATTTATTAATATTTTTATACATTTTTTATTTATATTTACATATACTGGGTCTCTTTTATAAGTTGTAATTGTTATGGATGTTTCCAGTCAAATCCTTACATATAAATATGTAAAAATATTTTACACGTTACAGTAGACCTGAAGGTAGAGACAATAGGAACATTTAAGAAAAAACGCATTGTCACAAAATCAAAAGAATTGTTATTAACAGTAAATTAAAATAGTTACAAGTAGGCCTCAATTTACAACTAATCATTTAGTAATGACCAAAGTTATAATAGACCTCCAAAAGGTATTTTACAACCCAATTTCAAAGTTATGACAGCTGCATATTCTTCCTCCACTCAATCATATGATTGCATTTTGGGTGCTTGGCAACCAGATCACCTTTATGACTATAATTCTGGGTATGGAGCAGCATCTGGAAAGAGCAGTATAAATCTTCCTTGATCATACAGCGGCTTTGTTTGCCTTTTGGGTACTCATTGTGCCTTTGTAGATCAATTATAAAACTGGAGTAATTCCAATCATACCTACGTGCCCATGTGAAATGAATATTATTAGGTGACCACACCTTAGCTACTGAACTATGATGTACCAGTATCAGCTTTTCAACATCCATATGTTGAAAGCCACAGAAGCCACCTTTAGGAGATTTTGAGTGAAATTCCATCACTCAATATGGTTGTATTTTGATAACTTTCTGACCCTGTGGTTTGTTAGTCCAGGGAAATCACAGCTCTGTATGCTTGTGGAGTAACAATCATGGATATCCTAGCTAAATAGGAAGCAGTAATCTATAATGGCCTCACTGTCACTAGTGCATGACATAGCTGATAAGGAGAACTTAGTTTAGATGTCTACACAATACAGCTAGATCACAGACAGAAAAAAAAAGGGATTTGGTGTAGATACAGTTTACTTCTAGATCTGAATCTGGAGAGGTTGTGCAGACTTGGAGCAGTATATGTATGTAATAGTTAATTAGATGAGAAGGAATAAACTCATACTGAGACTTGACAAGATTGTCATATCTGTCCTTTTCTCGATGGAGTAAGTACGTACTTGAAGGGTGTTCCCAGTTTCACATTTTTCAATGGAGGCCCAAGTAGCTTCTGAAATATGAAGTGCTTTAGAAAGACAGCTCTTCCCAGATATGAATAACCTGGTCACAGCGATTTGTGCGCTGATAACTTAAAAACTGAATTGTTACAAATCACTCTAAATAAGAATGGCTTGTCTATTAGTTTAAGGAGGTACATTTGTCCAAAATACTTTGGTTTAAATTTGTACAACATTTTTATATATGCTTATCAGTTCAATAGGTTTGATAAAGGGTTCAGAATTTCAGCTACAAAACTAAATATTCAGAATAATTACCTCCAAAATATTTATATGCTCAAAAACAAAATTGAGATCAAGTTGCAAAATAATTTACTTTGGAACTTTTAATATTATTCTAAACACAATATTTCCTAGAATTATGGCCAAAGTGAATCTTAGCTGAATCTTATGTGTTCTAAACTGCTTCATAAATTGTGCAGCCTATTTACACACTTAGTATAGCCATTTGATGATCTCATTTGGCGAAAAGTCAACTTCTATTAATGCTCTTTCCCAAGTTTCACAGTTTCCCCACTGTGTAAAGTATATATTTTAATTAACTATTTACAATACTGAAAACATTTTAATTTTATCTTTTTGTCTCTGGATTATTCCAAGTTTGGCTTTGTGAGATCTATTTGTAAGACTACTATTTCACAAATAGTCTACTGTATAGCAATAGCATTTTGACTTATATACTGTTTCACAGTGCTTTACAGCCCTCTCTAAGCTGTTTATAGAGCCAGCGTATTGCCCCCAACAATATGGGTCCTTATTTTACTGACCTTGGAAGGATGGAAGGCTGAGTCAAACTTGAGCTGGTGAGAATTGAACTGCCGAATTGATGGCAGTCAGCAGAAGTAGCCTGCAGTACTGCATTCTAACCACTGTGCCACCATGGCTCATAAGTATATAAGACTCTTATTTCAAAGTTACTTTTTATACCAGCTGTTATGCTAATTTTAGCATTACTATTTCAATTAAAGCTTAAGTCGGAAGATGCAAAACTAATTGGAGTAAAAGATCCCTCCGGTCACATCTTAGATTCTCCTGTAAAAATGGAAAGCTAAAGACAAGAAGCCATTTTTTAATAATTGATACTCAATTACAAAATGACTTTTTCTCTATCTTTGATATACAAACTTATCTTTTAAAAAAAGAATACTTTTTTCAGTAGAACAGCAGACATATATGATGAGACAGAGATTAGAATGGGTATGGGATGGTCAGAGTTTTGGTTTGTTACAGCTTACACACAGGTAGTCCTTTTTTGGTCACAGTTAAACAAATCACATGGCTGTTATGCAAATCTGGCTTCCCACATGGATTTTAAAGCTGCTGAGAAGGCCACAAATGGTGATCAGGTGAAACCAGGACTCTGCATTCTTCATAAATACATGCCAGTTGCTAAATGCCTGAATTTTGAACACGTCACTATGGAGATACTGCGATGGTCCACTTGGGCCTCTATTGAAAAATATGACACCGGGAATATCCTTCAAGTATGCACCTACTCCATCAAGAAAAGGACAGATATACGGCAATCTTGTCAGGCCTCAGCCTCAGCATATTCCTTTTCATCTAGTTAACCATTACATAACATATACTGCTCCACAACCTCTTGTAAGCCAGTGCTGTTGTAACTTTGAATGGTTACTAAAGGAATGGTTGTAATTCAAGGACTACCTGTACTTTAAGGACCAGTTGAGATTTGGAGGGAGGCAACAAAATGAAGATAGCGTGCTTACCTACTACACTGCCTTTAAAAGTGCATTTCAGGTCTCTCTTTCATAATATGCCAATGCATCCAAAATGTTATTCAACAGAATAACTTCTCAGAGCACTCTGTTCCACCTCCGAGTTATTTAACAATGGAGCAAAAGAGAAAACTTCAGTTGCACAGCAGAATTCCTAGAACTAGTAATCACTGCAATCCACACATCTCCAGTGTTGCAAATGGTCCTACACCTATTACATAAAATCCTCCTTCCTTACTGCATGCACTCTTATCTAATGTATGGAAAAAAAAGTGCAGGTCCTCACAGTGACATCAGTACAAGTCATGTCAGTGGAACTCAAGCTTCATTAAGCTTACGATTGTGCCCCTTACCTATCATGACCAAACAATTCCAAGGACTACAAAAATTGTTTTTATTAACCATCAACTTTGATTCATAAGTTAATTTTTTATAGAAGTTGTAAGGGTGGATTCACATGACTAGTTTCTCCGATTGCTTAGTCAGCTGTGAAGAGAAGCATGTAGAACTCAGTCTTCTTGAAGGCTCTAATGCACAGTTTACTCAGAGAGTCTACATGATAGTTCAGGTGATACCATTTTCATATACTGTACTAATACTGTCTGCAATGGGTTTACCATAAGCGAGAAAAACTTCACGACAAATTCCAATGTTGTGAAAATATTCATTTCTGCTTACTAAGGAAACCTGCTTTTAAGAAACTAAGCGCAAATTGAACGAAACAGAATATTAAAGGAAGAAAGTAAACAGGATCATATTGAATATTTTTGCAATACTATACAAAAATAAGATTTCAGCACTATCCTGCTTCTGTGCAAGATGGAAGACTATGTTATCTTCAAACTTTTTTCAAGTTTCATCTTATGGAAAAAGTGGCAAGAGGAATATAGAAACTGAGGAATTATTCTATGCACAGATAAATAAAACAGAAACAATCAACAAACTCTACCATAACTAAATACTACCAAATCAAAATTCTAGTTTGGTTATAATTAGCATAATCTACCATAATTAGAAATGGCTGTGACCACAAGTATTTCTTATTGTGACCAAGGAAAGACCATACCTATAATAAGTTTTGGGAAAGGATTTGATAATGAAAAATGTCCATATCTTTGCTGATGTAAATTTTGTACAAATAATGTGTGTATTTGCTGCATGGAGAACTTTGGATTAAAAAAGAAAAAAACATTATCTTGTATGAAGTCCATCTAAGAAAACATTATGTGCCCAGATGAATACAACAGATTATACCATAAAGCTTCAAACACTTGTTTGAGAGAACTGTCTTTTACTGAGTAATTTATATTCTACAATCTGGACTCTCTATGTTTGATTTTTCTTGTCAGGTTTATTACACTATCAGGCAAGTGGAGGATTGCATTTAATGATACATAATCTTTCCCTCTTTCTCAAAAGGGAAATATTTTTATAGTTAAAACAGACAAGAGGACAAAAATCAAGTTAAGCAGCTGAATGCACTTGGCCATGTAAGTGCAGAATAAAAATGAGCATTTCTAAGGACTTGATGGAACATAGCCCGTGTCAATAGGTTTAAGCTGCCTAGAAAATTATTAACTTTTTTATTTTGATTTTCTTTAAATTGGGGTAATTCTACTCACTATATATATATATATATGTGTGCAACTTAACCTAGTGAATTCTGACATTATGCAAATGTACAATTACAGTCAAGGATTGTAATCCTAACTATTGTATCAGTTCAGCATGTTGGGACCTTTGTAAGCTTCCTATTAACTTCAATAGGGGAAATATGTACAGAAATACAGGGGTCCCAAATCCATGGTGTGTGGAGTGGCGCTAGGCTATGGTATGCCAGAAACTGGGCCGCCCAAACAAGCGAAGTCCCATCTGCGGGATGCAGACAACATGTGAAACCACGCCTCCTCTGGCCAGTGGAAAAACTTCTCTGCATGGAACTGGTTCTTAGTACCCAAAAGGTTGGGGCCCACTGCATTAATACACTTCAGTTTTCTAAGCTACAAATATTATGTGTAGTTACTGTAACTGTAAGAGAGCCAATTATAGGTACAGAAGCTGTCTGGTAGCTTTTCATTTGAACACTCAACCTTTTTTTTCTCCAAAAGGTTATCTGGCAGCACGTTTGACTAGAAACTTTTCTATTATGCTTGCCTACATTCATCTCAGCAGAGTCATACTCCAAAGAATTATCTTCAAAGGTGGTTGAAAGTCATCTTTACATCAAAGCTCTTAAGTGGAATGTGACTAAATTTGGGAAATTTTACTTACATCTAATTTCACTTGTGAAAGCTTTGCATTTGTACTACTTCCAATTCAAAACATAGTTAATATGAACAGTGACCTTTGCTAATAAAAGGTTCAAAACCAATGACTCAAAATTAAGATTTGTGAAAAAAGGCAATGACCAAATGTCTCATTTGTACATTTATCTACTAATTTTTGAACTTATTTTCAAGAATTGCTGCTTGCTTATAAGTTTATTGTGTTTGACAATTTGATAAATTTGATAAATTCCTTGTGTGTCCAATCACACTTGGCCAATAAAGAATTCTATTCTATTCTATTCTATTCTATTCTATTCTATTCTATTCTATTCTATTCTATTAGAAAAATATTACATCAGAGAAATCTTTCATTTTCTAACCTCTTAACTTAATTATATAGCTTTTAAAACTTTTGTCAATGGAACTGTTTTACTTCTGAAAGTAAAAAGTTACTTCCTAGTATCCCAGTTAAGCTGTTACATAATACCTCATTATGTTCTTGCATTTTAGGAAACAAAACAAAACATGATGTTGGACTTCCAGTCTACAAAAGCCTGTTCAGTTTCAGAAGTTTATTTCTGTAGGAAAAAAAATATTTATTATAATAGCAGTTCTTACAAAGATATCTTGTACTATCAGCAGAAACTGGGAGCACAGCCTCAATAAAATTAACGATAAATACATTCCGCCAGAACCCCCTTGTTACCATTTAATACTAAAAATCAGTAAATACCATTAAATTAAATTAAATTACAGGTATAACTTGCTATCAGATGAAGTTCTCCATGGAATTTTTTAGTGCTTAGAACAATGACATTTTTATTTGTTTTTAATTATGGCAGAACTAAGCCATTAATACCAACAGTTTGAGGAAACAACAGGGGAGGGCAGCATTTTACAAGCTTATCTTATAGCTTTATCTGTTCTTATTCCTGAACAAACAAACAAACAAACATTGTTTACCCCACACAGTTCTTCAAGGGCCTCATATATACAAATAGGCATACTTATTTACAGACATTTGAGTTTGAATGGTTCCAAACCATTCAAAAAAGCCCTAAATTCCAGATTCACATTTTATTTTGAGATAAGAAGCAAAGACAAAGATTTGTATAATGTTTCACAAATGTACCAGTGGATCCACTGTTCAAACATTAAATGTTAGCAGCATACATTAATATGGAATAGAGAATAGATTTGTAGGCATAAAGTATGCATAAAGATGTTATTATTTCCTATTAAAATGGCAAGCCAATTCCCAGTGTTAGTATTTATTGCTTGTTATCATGAGGTTTGTCCTATAGTCTTTTACACACATTTGCAAGAACAAGTTTTAAATTTAATTGATGGTTTGGATCAGAGCTGGGTTATCTGAAAAAGTTTACAAAGGTATCTGTATTTGATGGAAAGCTGATATTTTCCTTTTGCCAGTCCGCAGCCTAAACCATTTTGAAACTTAATTTGGGTTATTGTTTTAACCCCATTAATTTTGCAAAGATATACAAATAGCTGCAAGAAAAGCAGCTATTTGTATAACTACTACTATTCTTCTTTGATGTTCCTTAAACTTTTTTGGGGATACAACTTATGAACCTATCATTTAAAGAGCTTGTCCATGGAAACTGACCATTTCTTCACTGACCATGGATTAATGTATAAAACAGGACAATAAAACAGGACAATTAACACTTACATGACCTATTTCAAATGCCCAAAGTGATTTTTCTACACTATTTCACTGACTCTTACATGGCTTTCTGTGATAATTGTCATTTCTGTTGTTGCAAATGAAAATGTAAAGTCTAAAAAAAAGTTTACTAATGTTCACTTAACAGCCCCACATTTGAGGAAAGATCTTAACTAGAGATTTCCCTGCTCTAATTCTTTTTAACAACATCAGGTTTATCAGTTCAAGGCTACAATTGCTTCTTTCCAAGTCAGTCCCATTTAAGCAAATGAAGCTTACTTCTGAATATACATGCAGAGGATTGTGCAATATATAATAAAATATACCATTTTGTAACTCATTGGAAGTAATGAAATTAAATGGATTCATTGGTAAACACACCTGCTTGATGTAAGTCACACCAAAATTAACAGGAGAGACTGGCTAAGAAACTACTTGACTTTTGCCTTCTCCAATACTATTCATCTTGGAAGTTGTCATGTCCTTATTCTCCAGATTCTGGAGATTTTGGGAGTAGGCTGCTGAAACTAGCACTGCTTCAGTAGCATGCTACAGATGTTCAACAGCTGGAACTACTGCTGGAAATATCCCACCAATATAGCATTATTAGTGAGAGTCCACTTTTAACATCCAAACACACGACCACTACCAGATGCACTGGCAAAATTCTTAAGGCTAATGGATGTGAAAGAGATGCTGATGATTGTAAATTTAGACAACTTTGTAAATTTAGACAAACTTTTATTAACCCCCCAAAAGAAACAATTGGACATGATTTACACTGTTCTATCTTCTCCTGTCTAGAATAGCATAACATACCTTTCTAAGTAGTCCTACAACAGCATTGCTTTTTTAAAAAATGAAATATTTTAATCCAAACATAACCAATTATTCTTATATATGAATATAGTATACAAGATGTCACTTCTAGAATAACTAGGGCAAAGCAATTACCTGTTGTAAGGTAAAGGTAAAGGTTCCCCTCGCACATACGTGCTAGTCGTTCCTGACTCTAGGGGGCGGTACTCATCTCTGTTTCAAAGCCGAAGAGCCAGCACTGTCTGAAGATGTCTCCATGGTCATGTGGCCGGCATGATTAAACGGCAAAGGTGCACGGAACGCTACCTTCCCACCAAGGTGGTCCCTATTTTTCTACTTGCATTTTTTATGTGCTTTTGAACTGCTAGGTTGGCAGAAGCTGGGATAAGGAACGGGAGCTCACTCTGTTACGTGGCACTAGAGATTCAAACTGCTGAACTGCCGACCTTTCAATCGACAAGCTCAGCGTCTAAGCCCCTGAGCCACCACATCCCCATTACCTGCTGTATTACATGCAAAAAGTCTTCCTTTATTCTATCAAATCCAACTTTTAAGATCACACTTGTCTGTGGTTATCAATGTAAACTTGAACCTAAAGCATGCATGAAAAGGCATTTTCCATTTTATGTATTGACACTCACTACTATCAGATCAGAGAAACACAATTCATTCCCTCCATGTCCATGAGTGCAAATATTATCTAAGTCTGCATGCTCACACTCACTGCCATAAATTTGCTATATTTCACGAAATGGAATTTATGCAAGTTGGAGAAAAGTATCATGCATTATCAAGCATTGAAGAGTTACGATATAAAACCCAATTTATCACAAACTTTGTGGGTCCTTGTGGGCAGAGCTTCCTCACAGGGTTGTCATGCAGGCAAAACAGAAACACAGGATAAAAACCACCTCATCATTATTAACCGTGAACACAGTAGGAAGGCTCAAAGAATACAGTATTATGGATGTGTATAACCGTAAAGACAACTATGCCTCCCAGGAATTCGAGCAATGCTGAAGGATAAATAGTCTTTGCACCTTTTCTACAGAGCAATTCTAGGTATGTTTTCATCTCAGGTAAGCTATTCTGGGAGCAGCTGGACCGAGTCTTGAGGAAACTAGTTCAAGTAATTCAAAGTAGGCAAAAGAAGCCTAAGTCCTTTTAGGGAGCATGGCCGGGAAGAGAGTGAGAGAGTCCATTTCTTCAGATCTGATCCTATCTAACCAAGAACCCTCACGCGACCACTTCCCAAGCAGCAGCCTATCGCGGCAGGCACGCGAAGGGCTTGCTCCCACCCTGCCTGTAAGGTCCGGCCAAGCGGTGAGGAGAACTGCGCCACTCCTTGGCGTTCCCAGGATTGTTGATCAGGTGTGTGTGTGCGTGTGTGTGCGTGTGCGTGTGCGTGCGTGCGTGTGTGTGTTTCTCTTTCCGTCTGTGTTCTCCGCGTCTGG
>JANHFM010008441.1:23614-33625 GCA_032468115.1 Grayia smithii
TTTTACTGGGGTATCTTAATTATTGCATTTATTTTAATTCTGTTTTTAGTTTATTGTTATGTTTCTATTTGTGAGCCACCCCGAGTCCTTTGGGAGATAGGGCGGCATATAAATGCGATAGATAGATAAATAAATAAATAAATAAATAAATAAATAAATAAATAAATAAATAAATAAATTTGATATATGGTAGTCCTTCAGTTTCAAAGATGATACACTGTTGTGTAACAGTGTTATGTGGACATGAGATGGCTTTGCATTTCCATTCTGGACTCGGTGCACAGCAGGAGCATTTTATACACACTGTAGATATAGCCAGACATTTTATACCCACTTTATAAAATGAGGATGTATCTCCATTATATAGAGGTGAATATTATATAGAAGTGAATATTTATTTATTGAAGCTTATTAAATTTATTGAATTTATTTATTGAAGCTTATATTGCTGCCAATCTTAAATACATGACTCTGGGCAACTCACAACAATTGAAACTATATAAAAGCAAATAAAAATACAAAAACACTGTGTGTCTGATTATAATGTTTTTGTATTTTCTGTTCACACACACATGTTGTATATCATACACAACACAATTATAGGCAAGGTATACCAACAACTGCCAACCACAATCCACATAGCCACCATACAGACTCCATCACACATCCAGTTATTCAGGTCTAGTTGGCAAAACCAATCAAAACAATTCTGTAAGGCAGGAGTGGGAAATTATGGCCTCTTTACGACGTGTGGACTTCAATTCTCAGAATTCCTGTGCCAGCATGATTGGCTCAAGAATTCTGGAAGATAAAGTCCTCAGGTCTTAAAGGGAATGTATTTGCCCATTCCTAGATAAGGTGGATGTTTATAATCATTCCTCTAAAATAGGAGTGGGCAAATACATTCCCTTTAAGGCCTGAGGACTTTATCTCCCAGAATTCTTGAGCCAACCATGCTGGCACAAGAATTCTGGGAATTGAAGTCCACAAGTCGTAAAGGAGCCATAATTGCCCACCACTGCTTTAAGGCATTGTGAAAAGCCAGTAGGGTCAGAGCCAATCTCATCTCTGGGGAGATGAACTTCCAAAGGTCAGGTCCCATGACAGAAATGGATCTCTTTCTGGGCCCTGCCAGAGGGTACTCCATAGCAGATGGGACCTGGAACATGCCTTTCCTACTAATGGGGTGGGTAAATGTAATTAGGATAGATGTAATTAAGGTGCCACAAATAACCTGATCCTAATGTGGTAGCATCTTCTAGTGACCTCAGAGGAATGTGTGTGTATGGAAATGCATCGTGTTGTATGGTTTTTAATAGAGTAGTATAAATACATAACCTAACACCCAGGACTGCAACCCTGGAGTGTATGTGTGTATACACACACACACATACATATAACCTAACTCCCAATACTGCAACCCTGGAATGTGTGTGTGTTTTTATGTGAGACACACATATACATATACATATACATATACATATACATATACATATACATATACATATATATATACATATACATAAGCATTGTGTGCTTGCTCAGGCTAATATCGTATGGTTTTCCAGTAGGGTGGTCTGTAACTGTAACTCAAACTGAGTATCTTCAAAAAAGAACACTATGCTTCATCCTTTTTATCTCCAAATGCTTTGGTTTTATTTTTGATGAGCATTTTCCTCACAACACACATGATAATACAAATAATAGTCAGTTTTGCTGAAACTTGCAATCTTTCTTACCATGTCAGAGAGACAAAGCTGCATCTAAGCTGCTAGTGTCTAAATTTGTATCTTTACTTGTAAAGTTCAGGTTGCGCTTTTTGATGGGAACAGTTCATCCCCTGACTTAATTCACTGTAAATAAAGCTGAAAAATTCCTTTTATTATTACCAAGTTTCTGAATTTACAAAGTAGCATTAAAGAGAGTTTACTGCAATCAGTATCGTTTTCTTGATATTTTCCAGTTGAGTGGACCCTGATAGGGACCCTGTCAAATTATTTTTCAGAAGTCTTCTTTTAACCTAGGTTGTTCTCTTTCATTTCTGCCTAATTTGTTATTCTGCCATCTCTATCCTTTTTTTGTTCCTGTTTCTATTGCAGTGTTTTCATGTTTAAATCAATTGTAAACTGCCCAAAGTTGCTGAGAGCCCGGGCAGTATATAGATTAAATAAATAAAATAACTTGGATCAAAAGCCAGGGAAAATATTAAAAATGCTCTCTGAGTTTTACACTTAAGCCAGCATAAAGCTACCGTACTACATAAAAAGGGGAAAGGGAAGATGGATGCTCTAGATGGCCTCTTGAGAAGAGGAAAGAAATAAAATGATGAAGGCTTAGAAGACTTCTACTCCACTCCTTTGAGTAAACTTTCACAGATCAGTTGTATTTGCCAATCTCCTGGATGGTTCTATATATACATTTTCAATTGGGTTTTATCTCACAGCTCTACTTCTCAACATAGCTGATGCCTGTAGGGTTCCTCAGAGGTCATATCTCTAGGGACAGCTTAAGCAGCTTACGTTTTAGTCTTCTTGGAAAGTCTGTAAGTGTACAAAAAGTAAACAAAGGATGGAAATTATTGGTGCAAGAAATGCAGAACAAATTAAGAAAGGATGTTGGGCTTAGTTTAAAATAACTGTTATTTTTTTTCTTTTTTGGTGGGGGGGACATGGTGGCCTGAGCTTGTTGACTGGGACATTGGCAGTTCAAGACAAGTACACAGTACAAATACTGCACTGTATGATGGGATGAATTCAGTAGTGGGATTCAAATAATTTAACAAGCGGTTCTCTGCCCTAATGACTGGCTAGGTGGGCATGGCCTTAGTGGGCATGGCCTTAGCGGGCATGGCCGGGGTGTGACAGGCAGCACTTAGCATCCTGCACCCCCCTCAGAGTAGAAATGGGCCACAGGGGCGTGCAGCCTCCCACAGCCCGTTTTGGGCCTAGGAGGCCTCCCCAAAGCCTCCTGGGAGCGAAAACAGACCATGGGGGCCCAACGCACCCCCCACATCCCATTTTGGGCCTAGGAGACTTCCCTGCACTTACCTAGGAGCCAAAATGGGGTGTGTTGGGACTCCCGAAAGGGGTGGGATGGGACGGAGCAGAGCTAGTCAACAATTTAATTACCGGTTCACCTGAACCGGCTGAATCCCACCACTGGGTGAGTTTCCATTCTTGCTGCAGCACCTAGCAGTTTTAAAGCATGCAACTGCAAGTAGATAAATAGGTACCACTTTGAGGGGAAGGTTCCATGTGTCTTGGCTTATAGTTATGCTGGCCACATGATCATGCTCCCTTGCTTAGGAAACCAAGATCAGCAGTTCCTCCTAGTGTCAGACATGACTGGTCAGGGAAACCTTTGTCTTTACTCTTTTTTTTTACATTGAAGAAGCAGTTTTTGGAATTATCTACACCTTAATTTAACATCACTGGTCTTACTGCTAAAATACGATTAAATGCAGTGATACCTATTTCCCTTACCATATTGTTATATAAAATAAACACATTGAAGATCATTTTACTCAGCTGAGAACCTCACAGCACATAGCTGACTATATCAGAAAGCAATCTAAGGAGTAGTAAGAGGCAAGCGAAAAACCTTTTAAATGAATCTTTATCCTATTCCAATTCAAATGTATCTTTACTTCTGCCACAAACTGTATTTTGTGTTGAAAACATTATTGACATGATTACTGCAATTGAATTGCAGAATATCTATCAGACTCAATAAACAGTCCACATGAAGTTTTGGGGCTGTCAATCCTTACCTCCAATAGCTGAACAAACAGAATTGAACAAAAGGAATTTTAAAATAGTTTTGTATGCATACACACAAAGACACAGACTTTGACAAGTTCCTCTGCATGCAAGACGTATTTGATTAAAACACAATTCCCTGCTGATAGAGTTTATAGAAAACCTTTGATCGGATGACAAAGAGCATTTTACAGTAGGCCTGTTGAGATAGTACTTTTGTATGTGGATTTGAAAAAGAAATAAATATAGTTCCAACTCACATGGAAGGCCTTGTGTTTTCATGAAAGCTCACTGCTGAAAAAAAAATCAAGATATGGTATATCTTTGTGGTGACCAGGGCTCAATGATGTTCCTATTTCTGGTCGGATTTGAAGAAGGTGGATGTGGCTCAGATTTTATCAGTGAGTTGAGCTCTGCATTGAAGAATGAGTAGAGTAGCCTTCTCTATGGATCATGTTGGAACAGGAAATTATTCCCTGTGGTTTCTATTTATGAAGCATCTTTCAAGATCTTCAGCACTTGAGAACTCTTAAAATTGAAGGGTTGAAAGGATGCAGATCAGATAGTCCAACCTCTTTCCCAGTTCCCAGTTTGATGAGGAGCAGAGGCATCTGTGAGTAACTAAAAAAAAATTGAAATAGCAGAGTTGATTATGCAATTGTGCAAGTCCTTTTATATGTATGATATGTGCAGCACAGGAGTAAAATCCAGCAGGTTCTTACAGGTTCTGGTGAACCGGTAGCGGAAATTTTGAGTAGTTCGGAGAACTGGTAGCAGACATTTTGAGTAGTTTGGAGAAGTGGCAAATACCACATCTGGCTGGTCCCAGCATGGGATAGGAATGGAGATTTTGCAATATCCTTCCCCTGCCACGCCCACCAAGCCACACCCACAGAACCGGTAGTAAAAAAAAATAGATTTCACCACTGGTGCAGCACATATAAAAGTGGGCTTTGCTTGTATGTTTGCACCTTCCTTTTTGACTTTTGAACTTCCATGCAGATGCTGCTCAATGAAGAATCATTGTTGAGTATGTAGTTTTAAAGGCAGAGCCACCTAACTGCCATGTTATTCAACGAGTTCGTAAGCAGCTTGTTAATTAAATCGCCATGTAATGTTTGACAAAAGTTTTGTCTCAATCAAGACAGAATTCCATAATTTACTAAGGAAATTATGTGACCAAAGTTTTTGACATGTGCTCCTGGATATCTGATCTCATTTAAGGTACACAAATACTTTCTGTCAACTGTAAGATGAAGTGTAGCCTTCTCAACCTGCACATACCTATGACATAGACCAAGGGTCTGCAATCTTAAACATTCAAAGAGCCACTTGGGCCCGTTTCCCACAGAAAACAAAACACCCAGAGCCACAAAATCTGGGTGGGCATGGCCAACTTGACATCATTCACTCCCACCCAGTCACATGACACCCCCCAGCCACACCTACCCAGGTTTTGTGACTCCAGGTATTTTCTTTCAAACAGGTCTCTCTCTTTCTTCCTCCCTCTCATCTTTCTCCCTCTTTCTCCTCTTTCTCCCTCTCTCTCTTCCTCCATCCCTCTCTCATCTTTCTCCCTCTCTCATCTTTCTCCCTCCCTCCCTCTCTCATTTCTCCCTCTCTCTCATCTTTCTCATCTTTCTCCCTTTCCCTTTCTCTCATCTTTCTCCCTCTTTCTCTCATCTTTCTTCCTCTTTCTCATCTCCTTCCCTCTCATCTCTCTTTTTCTTTATCCCCTCTCTTTCTCATCTCTGTCTCTCATCTCTTTGCTGATCCCTGTCCTGGGGTCATGTAATCACCATTTGTGATCTTCCCAGCTGGCTTCTGACAAGCAAAGTCAAATGAGGGAAGCCAGATTTGCTTAACAATTGCATGAATCACTTAACAACTGCAGTGATTCTCTTAACAACTGTGGTGAAAAGTTCATAAAGTGGGACACAACTCACTTTAACAATTGTCTTGCTTAGCAACAAAAATTTGGGGCTTGTGGTCGTAAGTTGAGGAATAGCTGTAGTGAAAATGTACTTGGTGGAGGGCATCTTTTCCCTACTTTAAATACGTGAGGATTTCTGAAATGCTACCATGCTTGTTACCCAGATAATTATTTGCTGTTATTTGTCACAGTATAAATTGATTAGCTATTTGGGGTAATTATGTTAAAGACTATTGACTTTCGTGACTCTTATTTTGCAGTGAGAATACCATCGATGCTCCTTTTCATACCCATTCCAGTTATTCGAGCCATGTTGTCGAAAATAGTTTTTCCTAATGAACAAGGTGAGTTGGTGCTGCTAAAGAATTAATTGCAGGTGTTGAAGGAATTCAGTGAAGTTCTTTGAATTGGTCAGTTTGTATTTTCTCCTTGAAGCAACAGCTCTATATTGTATTGTTATCTTAATTAATTCTAGCACCAATAACACCATTTCCATTTGGTGAATATAAATTCCATTCTGGCATTAGATACCCAGATTCATGGCATTGAGTATCCTCATCAGCTTAATTTAGTGGCCACCTTTGAAATGTTGTGATTCTTAGGAAAATGAAGTATCCTGCATACTAAACTTTCATCAATCAATCAATCAATCTTTATTCAATCATAGACCAGCACTCTTTATTTACTAAACTTGTGAGTGGGAAAAATTAATGCTAGCTTAATAGCAGGGATCAATCTTGGAATGTATACTTAAGCATATTTTGTATCTAAACACAATTCACAATATTTTTATTGTGCTTAACCTTATGGTAATCATCTGCTAAGGTATAACAAGGTTAACCCGAGGGTATAATAATTGTCTGGGAAGGTTAAAGTCAGTTTCCATCTTATAAATATGAAGTCGCCTAGCATAAGTTGCAACTCTAATTTGCTCGAAAAGTAATTGGTTTATTAGTTAGATTTCTATTCATTTTTTTCAAAGATATATATTGTAGAACCCCTTTCCATTTTCCCTTTACTGCAGTCTTATGAGGTAAGCCAATCTGAGATACAGGGTCTGGGCCAGTAAAAATCCTGACTCTGGGGATTTGAACCTAGTCTGACACACTAATCACTACAGCAGCAGGATAAGGAACGCACCCCCTCTGTGTAGTGCACACTGCCCCAGAATATGTGTAAGAAGAATTAAATGTGGGGTTGAAAAGGGAAAGTTTATAGGGCAAAATGGGCATCTTGCTGAAACGTAAACATATCGCCTCTTTAAAATCTGGATTTCCCATCCAGAATGACTTATTTTCCCTGTAGGTGGGGATTAAGGGACAAAATTGAGTCCTTAAGTCTTTCAAAGGCACTGTTTTCTTTCCTTGACTGCCCCCTCCAACTTTTTTTTAACATCCACAAAATTCTATCTTTGCTCCAGTGATGTTATGATGTCAGCCATATTTCTTTCAGAACCCAGCCAGGCAAATCTCCAGCCGAAGAGGTTTGCCCACCCATACACTGATCTAATACTCCAGATCTAATACTGTTAAAAATGCTTATGAGAATCCTCCTTGCTAATTCCACTGGGCAACATTACAGAAAACATAGAAAACAGTTCCGGTCAGTGTGATCAATAATTGTAGAGATAGTAGTATCATCCTATTTTGAAAGTATTGGTTGGGGGAATGTTACAGTAGTATATTTTTGCAAGATTACCAGAACCTGTGTTATAAGGAAGGACAGACAGATAGACCAGCTTATCTGGTCTGATTCTTGGGGCCTAAGTTGTGTGGTTCAGACATTTGCCTGTCAGAGAAATGTCTTGGGTTGGTATGTGCAGAGAGCTGAATCAATCAGCCATTTCATTCCATTATCATCTTTCGTGTAGTGGTAGTGTAGTGTATTGTAATTACACACACACACACACACACACACATATGTCTGAATCTTTCCTAATCCAGTTTTTTTTTTTTTTTTCCTTTTTGGCAGGAGCTTTATTTGCTTGCATTGCCTGCTTAGAGGTTGTGACTGGGACCATTTCAATTACTGTCTTTAATACCATCTATGCAATGACTGTAGCATGGTTTCCTGGCTTTAGTTTTCTCTTATCAGCTGGCTTCTGCATAATTCCACTGAGTTTAATGAGGTAAGCAGGCATCATTCACTTTTTTAAGGTTGGAATCTGTTTTGTAATTTCCCAGAAATGTTATTTCCATACAAAAGGGATGTCAGTTTTTATTTCCAGTTCTCATTGTTCATACAGTCGTAATTTTCAATCACAGAAAATGATAGAAAATGTATTATTTTATTTTGATTTCATTTTGTTTGTATTGTCATTTTATCCTTGATTATTTTAATGTATTTTTAATGGTGTAAGCCACCCAGGGTCACTTTGAAAGGAGATGAGCTGCAAATAAATTAAATAAATTAAAGTGCTACTCTCTTGTTTTCTGTGATAACCCTTTCCATTTATTCTGTACCAACCTGACTGCCCACATTTCTGTCAGAAAAAGATCTATGGGAGGAATTCCTTCATGATCTAATTGAAGCACACAGAGCTAGGGAGGAGAGATGGCTATTCCCTGAAGAATAGGACTGTCACGTATCAACTATGGACCACCTCTTAACTAAATGGAAGAACATAGAATAACAGGATTGGACGCAGCGGTGGGTTGCTCCCGGTTCGGCCCGGTTCGCGCGATCCGGTAGCGGTGACAGTGTGACGTCACTGAACCGGTTCTCCACGGGCGGGAGCTGGGCTCACCCGCGCACCCATACTTACTTTTTCTTTTCCTTGAAAAAAAATCTCAAAACAAGCATTTTGTGCATGCGCAGAGTGCTTGTTTTGAGTTTTTTTCAAGAAGAGTAGTTAGTGCGCATGCACGGAGTGCTCATTTGGCACGCTCGAGCAAAGCGAGCGCGCGCACGCCAATCACGCGCAAAGCACGTGCATGAAGAGAACCGGTAGTAAAGGTAAGTAGAACCCACCCCTGGTTGGAAGGGACCTTAGAGGTCTTCTAGTCCAACCCCCTGTAACATTGCACTATTTTACTTAAGCCCTTTTTTTTAAAACAAAACTTTAGAAACAGATTCTCTGATACCAGTTTGAATGAAAACCAATAATAAAACCATAGGAAATGATCTGCATGATGTTGACCATAGCACTATTTGTTTTTATAAATAGAATACTGACAATCCATGACCCCTTGAATCATCCTTTTTTAGAGATGTTTCCTTACGAAACTTCTCAGTGGCTACAACAGTGACAGAACTTCTAATGTATTACCTTCACTGGGAAAATTTGGGATACGTTCAGAGATACACCTGCCTTGAAAACAGCCCATGTTGAACTGTGTAACATGAACATCAGCACAAGAAATGTTTTATGACATTTTGTACTACATCATAAACTGTTTTATGATAAATTTTATGTGATAAAATGTTTTATAAAATTTTCCAAACATCAATCCCACGGAACTAGTGAGTCCTGGACACATTCTGTAGGTTAGTCTATTTGAGGTATCTTGGTTCAAAAATCATTGCCCTATGATGCATTATTTCTACAAGTTATCTGTTGTGGGAATGTGAGTTTAAGAAGTATATACTGTAAATGTGGCATCTATTTAAATTGCAAATATCCACCTTTAAATTGGTTAGGATTTATTAAATTTATTTGCCGCCCATCTCACCATGGGGCTATACTAGCTAGTTTGCAACAAGAAGAGATGAAAAGTATAAACAGAACTAAAATAGAACAATAAAATAAATGATGAAAAAGAGCACAGTCAGAATATTTTAAATTTGCTGTTGATTCTGAAAATCTGAAGTGTGGATATCTTTGAATCTGATTTGGTTGTGGGAGACTTCAACCAGCCTTCGGCGGGTGAGATATCGCAACTGGTGCGGGAGTTCATGGCTTCCATGACAGCCATGGACCTTACTCAGATTGTGCAGGACCCAACGCACAACGGTGGACACACACTCGACCTTATATTTCTCTCTGGGCAGTGGATTAGTGATCGGGGTAGGGGGCAACTCGCTATTTGTCCCCTCTCATGGACTGACCACTCCCTCCTTAGATTGGACTTTCCATCCGCCAACCCCCACCGCAGGGAGGCGGAACCAGTTCGCTGGTTCCGCCCCAGGCGCCTGATGGACCCTGAGCGGTTTCAGACGGAGCTTGGGACATTTCCCACATTCCAGACACACGACTCGGCTGAGGCCCTGGTAGAGTCCTGGGATCAGGCTGCTGCCGGGGCTTTAGACCGAATCGCGCCTTTGCGGCGTCTGGACCAGCGCAGATCCCGGATGGCTCCGTGGTTCAATGAGGAGCTCCGG
>JANHFM010008442.1:5894-19781 GCA_032468115.1 Grayia smithii
CACCATTTCTACAGTTTTGAGTGTGTTCAGTTCCAGATTGTTCTGATCACACCACGAGGCTAGTTGTTCGACCTCCCTTATACCTTTTCTTTGAAATTAGATTGTCTGCCTCAGGCACCTTGGACTAGGGTTACAAGAGGATTCACTACACAAAATAAGTAATTAAAATTCTAGAAGTAAATGGTGTCTAAAGGTACATGATATCTTTCCAATGAAAGCAAAAGATAAGAGCTCTAATAAATGAACTTCCTCCCTACAGTATATTTTGATAGTATATATTGATGAAGCCATTCTGATTTTGTTTTAGACATTGGGAGGTTCAAACTATATCAACAGTTTTGAAAATTCCTTTAAAACATTTTTTCCAAACATGCGCGAACACACAGTGTGAGGTAACATATTTTAAAAGGTAACAGTAATGTATGTTGCCCTGGCAATACTGGAATAGGTAATGAATAAATAAGAAAATAGTATTCATAATTGTGTATTTATAAGCCATTTTCTTGACATCCTGTGTGCATACCAGTAGTTGTAGATAGTTGGAGTACAACAATCTCAGATCCTATTAAAATAGGATGGACCTATGGACCTATGGGAAATAAATCTCCCTGCCCCCCACCAAATAAATTCTCAGACTGGAAATGTTAGGAAATATTTTTTCCTTTTATTTTTTTATAGTGTGCAGAAAACACCAAGTTTTTGGTGAGAGCCTCTTATCTGGAGATCTATAATGAAGAAATCAGAGACCTCCTGGGTCCAAACACCAAGCAGAAACTGGAGGTGAGGACAACAGACTAACAGGGCAAGAACTTAGTATGAAGTAAGTCAAACAACCCAACAATGCCAGAAATTTAAGCTCTGACAATTCAGTATGAGCAAAAGAAACTATGTCAAGAATGCATGTTATACAGTAAAAAAATTATTAGTGACATGAAATCAAAGATGAGACAGGTTAGCCAAATTAAGTAATATATATCAGGGAACAATTTCTTGAACATTTTGGGTTCTGATATCTCCCCATCAGTTAAAATCAAGATAGACCAGATGTCTGCATGTTTTCCTAGAATGGGAAAATGATTAGTGAAGATAAAACCACTTAATGATATGGACAAATTGACATGTTGGTTAGAGAAACAACAATATCTATGTTTATTGTTGATTAAAGGTAAAGGTAAAGGTTCCCCTTGTACATATGTGCTAGTTGTTCCCGACTCTAGGGGGTGGTGCTCATCTCCGTTTCAAAGCCAAAGAGCCAGCACTGTCTGAAGATGTCTCCATGGTCATGTGGCCAGCATGACTAAATGCCAAAGGTTCACCTTCCCACCAAAGGTGTTACCTTCCCACCAAAGGTGGTCCCTATTTTTCTATTTGCATTTTTTATGTGCTTTTGAACTGCTAGGTTGGCAGCAAGTATGGGAGCTCACCCCATTATGCGGCACTAGGGATTCAAACTGCTGAACTGCCAACCTTTCGATCGACAAGCTCAACGTCTAAGCCATTGAACCACCATGTCCAACAGTTATCTGTAGTGGGATCCTAATTCTACGTGTGATTGCTTCAACATTGTATATAACCAATATTTTAAATGTTGATCTGCAATGACTCTTTTTGTGAGTAACCTACCGGTATTTCATTTGTTTGTCAATATATAGAATTGAAACATTAACAAGCAGCATGGCCTGCCTCCTTTAACAGCCTTCAAATTTTCTGCAGTTTTAGGATTGTTAAAGAGATGCAGCCCAATCCTAAAACAAGACATCTTGGTCTTATAGAAGCATTCAGAGATTGACTTTGCCTCATAGAAAAGTATATTATTTCTTTTAACATAGAAAGAAATGAGATGGAAAGTTGTTTTCTGTTGTTATCTTCTCTGTCATTATTTGTCTTTTCATATGTCAAATGCATCGAATTATTTCAAGTTTCAGGAGAACTGAATTTTCTATCATACGTACTTGGGAAACTGACACTTCATGCAAACACCATCAGACAAAAACTGTTTTACTACTCAATTTGTTTTTTGGGAGGCAAAACATCCACTTATACTAATTTTTATTGTTACCTATACTCTAGTATTGCAAGTACAATAAAACCTCAATGTAATAGGAAGATTTGTCAAACCCGAGGTTTCTGTCCCCATCTAATTTTTTTTTTTCCTTTCTCTTCTGGGAGCTTCAGGTCCAACTTAGAGGACTTGAGTAGTCAGTTCTGGATTGGCCTGAAGGAGCTCAGAGAATTTAAGCACCTGAGGTTGATTCACCTGAAAGTTATAAGAAGCAGCTGTGCCTATTGTCAAAGAACACCGAGTTTTAAAGCATACTACGTGTAATAAGAACACACCAATAGTATTTGGCATGTTTCCTTGAATGTCAAGGGCATTCCCAGTTTCACCAACATGGGATGCATTTAAGATCCACTGATAGTCTGGTTTCCCTCTTTGGAGGGAATTGCTCACCCACGCTGAAATATTGATATTTGTCCTCCTGAAACTCTGTCACCTTGTATCTGGGCCAACTGATGACCGGGTTTTGTGGACCATGGCCTAACTATGATTTCACCCTTGATTCTGACTTTGGCTGTGGAAACTGCTTACAGGTAAGCTTCCAAATGATTGACACTACTGGGCAGGTGGATTACAAACAAAATAATGAAATGAAATGGTAGAATGATATATGTAAGGAATAATTATTGAGGATAGCAAAGTGTTTCAAATTCCAGAGGATTTAACTCAGATTGCTAATTATGCTGTCAGGACATTTGCTTTGCATTCAAAAGGGTCTCCTTCAATATTACTGGAAATATTTTAAGCTTGAAATAGCTTCCCCTGCTCCTTTTACTGTTCATTTTATAGAAACATGCACAGTATTGTTATTCTTCTATAGTTATCAGGTTATACAGATCAAATTTACATCATATCAAATTTACATCATCCCATTTTTCTCTGTCTCTCTTACAAACCTAACATAAAGTCACCAAGTTTTACTCAGCAGCATACAAAGTTCACCAGATACTGATTGTCAGTTAAGCAGATGTGACTCATACCCAACTATTATATTGCTGTCTCTAGTTGTCAATTTTGTACCTTATATTGGTCAACTTAATTTTAATTTTATTTTTCCTTAGATAATATATTATCATTATATTTTATTCATCTCCTGAATTTTAACTAATAATTAATTTTAGTTAACCTATGGTTTTTCTTAGTTATTAATTTTATGACAGCTTTATAACTTTTACCTTACCACTTTAATTCAATAGTTACTGTCCTCACAGATTGTAAGCAAATGTACTTCAATGTTGTAATTACTGGTTCCACAGTCTCTTGGTTTTTAATTAATTGTATTTGTTAACCAATCCAATCATGTGGCATTTGCCAGTGCTTGACAGCGTAAAAATAAACCAGATATACAAGTAATAATAAAATTGCACAAAAAATATAGATGTATGGAAGAACTTTTATGAACCAAAGTAACTGAAGCTAAAAGTCATACAAATACAAATGAAGGGAAGATGTTTTCTGACCCTTCAAAAGTATATTCTATATATATTATATTCTATAATATGGGGGCTGCCATAGTAATATTGCTGATACAAGGCAGAACAATGAACATATTATATTGTACTGTATAGTTCAAAATTTATCAAAAATGGTGACACTTTGACCTCAGAACACTACCAGAAGGTCAGAACATCCTTACCATATAGAATTTAGAACAACCGTATTGAAGTTGAAATGACTTATGAAATGTTTCACACATCCATTACTGCAGGTCTTGGTTCCTCTTGTTAACTTACAAAAAAAAGTACTGTCATCTATCAAATGTTCTTTTAAAGAAACAACTCTGTGTTCTCCTTTAGCAAGAGATTGTATCCCCAAAATATTAAATGTGACTAAATCAATCAAACCCTCTACCTTTTTCCCCCTTGCAGCTGCAATGCACAATTATTTAGGTCACAGCATTATGAGATCTATTCAACCACCTGCAAAAAAATAACTTTTATAACTAGCTGCAGGAAAGAACATAGCTGATGAAAGTTTTTCTTTTGTAACTTCCTCCTTATCAGAAAATGAGAGAAGGCTATAGCTAAAAAATTCATGATAGCATGCTAACCTCAGCTTAAGATTTCATCGGAACTGGAGAGCTAACAGCTGGAAGCCTTGCTTTCTGTATCAGTTCCCCATTAAATAACAGGTGTTTCATGTTTCCATCAGTTTTTCTAATTCTGGTTACCATGTTTATTATATACAGAGCTTCCATAAAAGAGATTTCATACTTTTACTGGAATTTAGATACAAATGTTGTGTTAAATGGCTTTCATTTTGCTGGATTCTTCCCAGAGTACTATAGTAGACGACTTAGGATAGAGGAGACTGAGATAAGATTCAAACCTTTTCCACAAGCTCACTGGGTTCCCAGCCCAATTTACCTAACAGGATTATTTCTATGGGATAAAAATAGGAGAACTCCCCTCCCCAACAACCACAACCATACTGAGATCACAGAATATAAGTGAAATTAATCAATCAAGTCTTCCAATGGAGAGTTTTCAATATTTATCAAGTTTTGTGCAAGATTTCTTTTAGATCTACTGTAGCCTTCAGGTAATGATACAGATCAGGGGTGAAATGCTACTGGTTCACTCTGGTTTGGGTGAATCTATAGTGATAAAAACTACCGGTTCAGGTGAAAAATAGTTTAAAAAGTAAAAAAAAGGTGATGGATCAATGATCAGTCAGTGTCATGATGGGTTTATTGCTTAAATCCAGTTTTTTACAAGCAGAAACGAAAGAGACAGGGAAACAGCATTCGCATTGGTGGATTCTCCTCCCCGCTTCTAAGAATGTACCAGCCTGTATTTCTCTCACATCTTGGTGAGAGCATGAGGTATGTTATCTCTTTTTAGGGAGGAATGTTCCCAGGCCGTGAAATTAGGGAGGAAGCTTCAGTACGGCCAGGAATGGTGGTTTGCCACACATAACCCAACTGCCCCTCCTTCTCCTGTGCCCACAAAAAGGTTCCGACGATCACAGCTGTGCCGTATGATTGTCAGGACCTTTTTTTTACTTTTTAAAAGCAATTATTTTACTACCTATTCGCCCGAATCGGTAATAAAAAAGGCTTTAAAAAAAGTTTTAAAAAGGTTCTGACTATCGCACAGCACAGTTATGATCGTTAAAAACTTTTTTTTTTTTTAAAACTTTTTAAAAGCATTTTTTTACTGCCGGTTCGGTCAAATAGGTAGTAAAAAATGTTTTTAAAATGTTTTTTAAAAAAGGTTGGCCACGCCCACTCAGTCACATGACACACACCCCACCAACCCATGCCCACAGAACCAGTAGCAACAAATTTTACATTTCACCTCTGGTACAGATAATGCAACTTGCTCCTTTAAGTAGTAGATACTTACTACAATTTTCTTCATCACTGCCATCAGGACAATCCTCAAAACCATTACATCGGAAACGGCCAATGATACAATGAATTCCACTGGAACATGGGAAGAAGGTGGACCCACATTTAGATTTTGCTTTTGCTGGGGAAGAAGAAATGAAATCTTTATAATTATAAATCAAATCTGTAAAAATAGTCACAAACCTCTCAGATTTGTATACTTGACAAAGCTCAATAGGAATGTTTTACAACCTGGCCAAGAGCTTGATGTAATCTTTATTTCTGGTTGATCAATGATGTACAGTTCTGCAAACAATTGTCACTGTGGAGTCTTTGGTGCTCTCTGAACTTGGTTGTTTGCTTGCAGACAGTTCATTACCCTATTACTGTAAGTAACATCATCAGTGCTAGTGAGTGTGCGACTTAGTCCCCATTGATATTCAGTAGCTTGCTCTGATGGTGTTGGTAGGGGTGTGGTTTTCCCCTTAATAGTTCCTTGATTAGGGTATTGATTTCTGCCTGTTTTTTGTCTGGTGGTTAATTTCTGCTTGTTAGACATGTGTCCTGGTCTTTTTGTTTTCTTGTTAGCATTTCTGTTGTCTCTTGAATGGGTTGTACATATGGTTTATCTTTATATACTTACTGATGGCTAATTTACTAGCCAATTATTAGCTGATTGATCAGATATTTGTATCAACTGAATGCCAGGTTTATAGGAAGTCCCTAGAGATTTTAGATTTAGTTTGATTTAGAATGCTCAAAGTTACTCCACACTCAGTAGCATTGATGATGTTATTTAATTGAATAATGAAACATCTGCAAGCAAACAACTGTAAGAATGTTTGTATCTTATTATTTAAGATCTTACAAAATTTTCAGTTTAGAAACTAAGCATTCATGCATTACTAGCATTAATATATGATCTATATATTAGCAGGTCATATTCTGATCTCTGCACTTTCTAGTACTGCTTTCTAGTATGAAGAGAAATCAACCTTTTTGTGAATTACCCAGCTAAGAGAAGATTCTCTGGCAACTGCATAGAAATCTTTGCCAGCTCTATACCTCCAAGATAAACTGGATCTTTGTAACTACACATCCAAGTCAGCAAAAGAAAAATACCCTCTGGCCATTCAAATTTCCAATGCCTGCCTTTCTATCATATGGGGACATTTTGTGTGTGTGTGTGTATGTGTGTGAGGGAGAGGGAGAGGGAGAGAGAGAGGGAGGGAGAGAGAGTTTTTAATAAATTCCATTTCTATCTAGCCATAAACACACTTAAATTTTGTTCATTTTGCTTTTGCATGCAAAGCAACAATATTTACAATTCTTCATTGCAGCATTCATTTTCTATTTTTTAGACTTCTGATTAACAGTAGTAATTCAAAGATAAAATTTGCACAGACCAATTCACAAATCTCCTGTTCCTTGAACAAGGCACATTAATGAATCACTATAAACAATGTATCTTTCCTGGAAGATGAATCCTCTAAAAAACAATATGCTAACATTTTATTGTTTGTTATCATTCCATAGTGTTTCAAACTCATATATTTCTCTAAGCTTCTGAACCAAGATTTATTTTGCAGAGCTTTTAGTTTCTTTGATTGGGTCTTTTTAGCATAAACTCACTATTAGGTATTAATCTACTTAGATAAGTTGGATTTAATTGAATAATTGAGATTTCCATTGTAAGGTTAGAAATTGTGTATGCACATACTTAAACTCTCCAAAGCCATAATCAGACAGCCAGTCTGCAATCATGGCATTGAATACTGCAAAAGATCCAGAGTGTATTACATTGGTAAATGGTTTTCTCATGCCAATGATGCCCAAGGTAATGAATATTTGGGAGTGATTCCATTTCATACACCAATACCTCCATTCAACCTAACCCTATGGGATTCTATAAAGTTAATGACAGTAATTTTATGAGCCTTCAGGACTTAACATCCAGTATCAAACCATTACTTTGTAATGCTGAACTCACTCATGGTATTGTATTTTAAACATGATTCAGTCCTCAGATAAGACGTTTTAGGATAGGATTGTGCTGAAGTTTTTAAATTCCTTATCTGTCCAAACACTCATCTATTCAAATTTTTATTTATTGGGCATGGCCTTTGTCCAGCACTTTATCCAATGATAATGACACTTTGTAAATTTTAAATACAAGGGAATATGGCAACATTATGTACACAGGTGAAGCTGAGATATTTCTTTAGGGTTTGGGGTGGGAGGGGAAGTATATTTTTTGCTAAACCAAGTTTAGGGTGCACAGTGGTTTTTTTCTGTTTTGGCATTCACCATGGTTTTAGCAGTTTTGCCATTGAAATATTATGGTAGAGCCAGGGAGAACTTAGTAATCATAAAAAGAAAGTTGAGTTCTGCTGTGTAAAATGGTACAGAATTTTATATGAACAAGTAGTTCATTATATAAAAGATGTTATGAAGCAGAAGCCAGAGCAACTCTTAGATTATGATTTAACAAAATGAAGAAACAAAAATCCAAAACCAAAACAAGGTAGTACAATTCCTTTATAGAAGATACTTATTATAGCAGCATTAGCTGAGACTTAGAGAATGAAAAAAAATCGTGCCACTAAATATCAAGTAATGTATCAAAATTTAGGGAGGACAGTCCAAGGACAGCTTTAAAGAAACAGAAAACAAGCTATCAACATGGTACTAGTAGTGAAAAATCTTTAAAAGAAAACACATTTAAAAGCCTCTTCCAAATGATAAGAAAATAGAATTATGAATAAGAACATGTCTGTTACATTGAGCTTTGCTGCAGTCTTTCTCTCTCTCCTCTCTCTCTCTCTCTCTCTCTGTGTGTGTGTGTGTGTGTGTGTGTGTGTGTGTGTGTGTGTTTCTAGACACTGACTCTTACTGTCAGCAGGGTTTTAAACAAATCATTGTTCCAGAAGCCGACAAACCTTCCAAGGCTCTATTCATACATTATCCCTTTTCTTAATAGGTTCATTTCTCAAATGTGGAATTCAAACATAAATCTCTCCTAGGACCTATCCATCCTACTTTTCAGAAACAACCAAAGTACATATGCAAAGCAATATTGGGAAGGGAAAGTTTATTATTGTTAGATTATTATAAATCTCAGGAGCAATAAATATATTTGCTGCTTGCTTCAGAAAAAGGGAGCAGGATTTCACACTTCATGGGATAAATTATTTATACATGAGTAAGCTTGTAAGAAGGAAGTAAGGGATAAAGGTGTTGAGACAGGAACCCAAAGTTTTTAAACTAGGAGAAATCTTTATGTTAAAAATGGCTGACTTGAAAATGGTTTAAAATCTGGAGCACACGACCTGTACATAACCCTTTAACCCTTATTTATTTCTGTAGATGGATATTCTATATTCTTATCTGTAATAGGGTAACTAATTAAAAAATTTCCTTGTGAGTATTCTGTTGAGTCAGCCAATTCCTGAATAAAGGCATCATTATTTTCAATGTCAAAATATTCAGCCAATATCTGTAGGAGACTGACAAGGAAATTGTTAGACTGTTCCTAATTTCCAATGGATGATCTTATAAAGTAGCAAATAATAAATTAAGAAAGTGGTTGACTAAAACAGTGTATCAATATTCTCTGTATCAGTTATAGTGTTCTCATTCAACTCAATTCAACTTATTAACATGACATCATCTGATGGTTTAGAAATATTTTTTTTAGAGTTCTTGTTAGACCATCAAATCCAATAATGTTCTAAGGCGGCACTCCCCTATCTGAACCCTTCCAGCCTTGAACTTCAAAATCTGTACATCAAGTATTTGGAGGTTGGAGAAAAGTTGGTTTGGTAGATATTTTGGATTGGAATCATCATCAGTCAGAGCCAACCCAGGAAGTCATTGTGGGTTTATAATTGTAAACATCTTGTATTTGCCTAAGGATTCAGATACATGGCAGCTATACTTATATGACTAGTACAGTTATGACTATGCACTAGCAGATTTATAACACAAGGGCAGAAACCATTAAGAGAAATGAGCAATAAAAGCATTTATAACAAAGTGATACTGTACTACTATTTACTGTCTTAGCATATCATATACTAAGGGAATAAAGAGAATAGTTCAAATACTATTATTATTTAATGCATTTTAATTCTACTTTCTAATCAAAAGCATATTGATTATAAGCAAACTATAAATAATTTAATATTATATTTAAAACAACACACATACAACACAACACACAAGGAGAAAAGAGAGGACAAGAAAACCAAATTTAAAAAATGCATTCAATATAAAAGCAGAGGAAGCCTGTAAAGAAAGGATAGATTAATGGGAGAGCCATAAAAAGACTTCTATTTGTTAATTCATGTATCTTACTCTACAACCATAGCTTCTCCATGGTTTGGGCTGCTTTTTAAGGTAATTCATAAGTAGAAAGCTTCAATTGCCTTTTCTTTATTACTATCAGCTGTGTCTCTATCAGTTGAGACTATCAGCTGTGTCTCTATCTTTGAACTTATTTAAATAAACAGAGGAAAGACCTATCAATATTATTTTGTGTGGCCAAAGTTTAATATTCAATTTGCTTTTTTTTAAAGAGATATTTCTCCATGTTTGTGTTCTTTTTTGTTGTTTGATGTTTGTTACATTTTATTTTATTTTGTATGAATTCACACAAATTAAAAGAGAAAAAATAGGGGGGGAAAGGTATGTATGTTAGGAAATAGAGAGAACAGCATTTGAAATCTTGCTTTCCTTTGCCCAGTAGACAACAAAACCATTTTAAAAATCATGAACAAATTCTTCAATATAATGATGAAACAACCTTTTCTACCTGTGATTTATTTTATGTGCATTTATGCAAGTTATCTCTGTTTGGTAATATTTCCTCATAATAAATTGTTTTTCTTCTAATATATAAACATTACAAAACTGACTTGGTGTACAATGGAACCTATTCTTAAATTTCAGTTCAAATAAAAGAAATCTTTATTTTTAAGATTATACTATTACACATAGTTTTCTAGCAACAGGCTATTAAAATGTAAGGCTTCTTTCAAGTGCATCTCCTAATACAAATATTATTGTAAGTTTATTCGAATTAAAAAATGTGTTCATCTAAAAATCAAGACTCCTAAGCTAAAAGAATCCATCATTCTTGCTAAATAGTACAGATGTTCTGGGTATTTTATTCTCCAAAATATCTTAGCAAATCTAGCAGTTTACCAAGACATGTGTTAAAAGCAAACACTGAGTGAGAAATCATCAGTGGAAGACAATTACTTTGTACTATTAACTGTTTCCTCAGCCAGATGCCCTCCATATCATTGGATATCAATTCCCATAATCTCAAAGGTAATAATGGCTGAAATAATGGCAGCTGAATTCAAAATAGAGAGAATCAAAATAGAAAAGCCTGCATTAAATATATTGGAATTACATCAAAATATGGCCTGAGGATATACCTCAAGAACCAAACAAAACAAGGGGAGGCTTCATTATAAGCATCACTCTTAGCTGGAAAGATAACTGATGCCTTGACAGATCACAGCTTAATTAAATTTTATATATTTGGCAACAGCCATTTGTAGAATAATTTTTTTATCCAAGTTGCATCAGGGTAGCAGAATATTTCTTACTGTTTTCTCTACATGGCTGTCCAAAAATAATCCCAGTAACCTTACTGGAACAACATTTGCTGTTGATAAATAATTCCTGCGAAATCAGCACAAGATCTTGATATATCTTGGTATACTTATATACCAAGTATACATAGATACTTATGACCTAGGTCCTGTAAAGCATCTTACAATAAGCTTGTCTTTTGGAGCCAGGCATACAGTTTTGTTGGCAACAGGATGAAAATGATTTGTTAATGCCTTCTTCTATGATATTTTTTAAAAAAATATTCCCCAGTTTAGCATATAATCCTAGTACTTTAGTAGTTTTTCTTTCCAACCCAAGTACTGTCATTTACCAAAATTCTGTAAGATATACTAATTTAAATATATTTTATAATGTTAAACATCAGCACAATTCCTATGAAAAAGACATCCATTTTTGTTCTGTACATTAATTCAGAGATCACCAAATAAATAAGAAAACAAGTCTCTGAAAATGCTCTGATGTGCATTAATTGGCAGCAAAACAATAATGGTTGCCTAGATTTTTGCAACTCAGGTATATAGCATCTTATTCCAGTTTAACTTTTCTCTTCTACAACTACAGTATTATGAATCTGGGTCTAGCAAGAAGACACAAAAGCAACATTCTAAAATGAGCCACATAAATGAACTGGCAATAGGAGAATTAAAATTCAAAACAGAAGTCATAACGGTTTTTACAGACAAACAAAAGCAGCCTAAAAAGGCCTATGAGTCTGAGCAAAGAGGTTTTTCTGTATAATTTCCCCCTACACTGTCTTATATGTGAACTTATATATGAACTTACATTCACATATAAGTTTATCCATAAATAAGCCGAACCTCAGATTTTTAACCAAAATACTATGTGCCATCTGCAAATAATCCAATCCTCAAAATTTTAGTTATGTTTTAATTTTCACAGTTGGCTTATCTGAAGATGGCATATTTTCCATGCTATTTTGGTTCAAAATATGAAGGTCTACATATATGCAGATGGACTTATATGTGAATATCCACTGAATATATGAGTACCTTTAAAAAGACGAGAGAAAAATGTAACATATATGCTTGTAGATAAGCGTCCCCCATTTAAGGAATGCCTTTTGGCATTAAAAAACTTCTCAGGTTATCTGCGAGTATATATGGTAAATTAAAATCAGATGCACAAAAAAGCACTTTTTGAAGAATTAAATTTTAATATGTTTCTATGACATCTAATAAAGGAACCTGTAATTGGTAATATGTTACTTTAAGAAATATTTCATCAGGGTTGTGTGGAGCTGAATACAAATTATTTTTCTGCAATAGTGAAGAAGCTAGTCTAGAATCTTCTCTTTCGAATAGAGTAAAAACGATGGGAAGATTCAAATAGCCTTTTGACTCTCATTTTTTCTTCCCCACGTTCAGTGCTTTCTGAGGCTTCTAGGGGTTAAAAAATGAGCAAAGGGAAAAATATAAATGACTGCATGCCATGTCTGGTTTAGCCCTAAGCTTCACATCTGTTTCTATCTCCTTAACTCTGCTAAAAACAGACGTCTGTTAACTTCAAACATTCCACCCTAATAGCACAAGTAGTTTAAACAAGAGCTGGGAATTTTTTTTGTGCCAACTGAAAACTCATCCACTCTTTGCCATAATGTTAGCATATCACATTACAGAATTTGGCCTCTTGTCTGTAAAGAAATCATATCATAAAGGGTGTTATGGTCAAATGATCCAGACAGCAGCTCTGTCTCTGTAGAGACACATTAAGGGTTGCTAGGAATTTGAAACTAAATATGGTAATTTTGGCTTGGAACCCAGGGAATTTGTCCCCCAATGAGAAACTTTTTAATCTTTTTATTCTTTGATATAATCATTGAGAACAGAATTATAATTGAATTGATAAACATTTCATGGGAGCTGAAATTCAAGACAATTTCAAGTGTGATTCAAAGACTATTCTCATAGTCCTTTTTTTTATAAACAGAAAGAACTGTCTCATGACTCAAACAGGATACAGGTATATCCACCATCCCATCACAACACTCCTGTTCACACTACTACCAACAATCCTAGCTGCTTGTCTATCTTCTGAATCTTTATATCTATATCTATATCATCTATTTATCTATCTATAGTATGCATGTATATAAGCATGTATACCACACACTACCAGTCATATATTTATGCTATCAAGTTTATTTTGCTTTTAAAATGAGAACTAAAAGATTCCAATATGAAGTGAATTTATGTTGCTTATTTCTCACAAATGCCCAAGCTGACTGGAATTCCAAAAGTTACAGTTCCCAACACATCTGGAATGAGAATCAGGTTACGGATGTTTGATTTACAATAACTTTCTCTAAACAATGGTGTAGCCCATTGTATATAGTTATGGTTTTTCTTTTCTCACCAGATTTTTTTTGTTCTTCTTCTTCGCAGCTTCTGTGACCACTTTTTGGAAAAGATATTTTTAATAAATAGGGGAAGAGAAAATAGTATCTCTCCTACTTCCACTAATGAAAGCAATTCTACCTATGAACACACACACATACTAGTGAGCACTACAGGCATACAATTTTATCTGAGAAGCAAAAAACAAAATTTAAAAAATTAGCTAAATTTATAGATTTATAGAATAAAGCCTGAAATTATTTCATTCCGATAATGATTTCCCTCTTGACAGTTTCATAATATCACATTAGTATTATTAAACAGGGAATAGGAAAGAAAAATTACTATCTGTAAGTGTTTGCACTTTTAGTTTTCATGCTTATGTGTGTTTTAAAGTTTGCCTGGAGAAGGAGCGTTGGCTCTTACCTGACACGCACCTTCTCATTGGTTGGAGACATCATCCAGGCATGGGTGTTGCTCCCTCTTCAGATAAATGG
>JANHFM010008444.1:0-12363 GCA_032468115.1 Grayia smithii
CCAATGCCCAGGATTGTAGCAATCTCTATTTCTGAGAGGCTGCCATGTGACAGATGAAACCACAATGAAGAATAGGATAAGTGGTTTGAGCTGGTTGTTTAAAAATCATTATGATTGGTTTCTTAGTTTGGAATGCTTCCACTCGGGGCACTTGTACTTGCTTCATAAAGAATTTCATGAGAGTAGGCTGGATAGTATGGTCTTTTTCAGTTTTAATCTTTTCTACATTCCCATTTTTTTCATTTCACAAGAAATTGGCAAGAGGGGAAAGTCTTACTGCCAGGAATTCTTATTTCAAGACTCTAAATGTTAATGGTTTCTTGCAGCAAACATGAGTACATTATTTTTCATGTTGTTGAAGATTTCCCTGCAGTAAAGCACTAACTGCGTACATTTAAAATAGGTTGCAATACATCTGAGATTTATGTTGCCATTGTGTTTGCTGTAAGAAATACCGGTAAGTAAAACATAACAGATAGAACCGAATTTGATGGCCGTACTCAATTACCTCAAAATTACCTCAAGGAATCTACAGGAATTTGTACTACTGAGAAAACTCAGGATCATTAAGATTACAATGAATATTGTATATGCCATAAGTTATTTGCTATATGAATTATAAATCACATGTACAGTAAATTATAGAAGTTTGCACGCAGTCCATAAGCTTTCTTATATAAATACAGTAGAAATGAAACAACTAAACAATCACAATTCTCACCTAGTTTGTGCATCTACTATCTGTCGTATGCTGAATACTTAACACACTTTTTTTTTCAATTTACAGGAAAATACCATTGGATTCACAGTGATTTTTACCGGCGGCGTGTTCCCAATTGTTTGGGTTATGGGAAATCTGGACAGTTACACTAAATGAGAAGAAAAAGCTTTGGGAACATGGTCACGAAGAAGAAAATGTCAATGTTTGTTATTCCCAGAGGCTTTCATTATTAAAACTAAAATTTGAAAATTCACAACAGCAAGTCCAAGTTTTTATTTAGAAAAACCAGTATGCATTATCCATGATAGAAATAAATATTGGAGTTCTCAATTGTTGGCAATTGACTCATATTTATGACAGTTGCAGAGGTCATGTCACCTTTTGCAACCTTCTGACAAAGTCAATGGGGAAACCAGTTTCACTTAATTATGTGGTTAACAATAGTGATTCACTTAACTGTGGCGAGAAAAGTCGTAAAATGGAGCACAACTCACTTAACAAATGTTTCACTTAGCAATATAAAATTTTGGACTCAATTGTGGCCTTAAGTTGAGTAATTTATGTTGACTTTAAAAAAGGGCATTTTTTTAACCCATTTAGGCTGATTCCATTTTTACTGTTATAAAATGCTTAAAACATGGAAAAAAAGGGTAGCATTAAATTAAAATTCCTAGTATCTTTCTACCATCACATGCTGGGTAAAACTGCTAGTATTTATACTCTGAAAGTCACATAATTATATTAATGGTACCATAAGTACATTAGAGGTGAGTAAATGGGGCACTTAATTGCTGAAAAAGTAACATCTATGAGAAGAAACAGGTTTATTTAGCTGGCATGTTTGAATTATGAAATTGTCTTGAGAATAAACTTTGCTTTTTCTATAAATATCCTATGTAATTTTAAATAAGCAACTGAAGTTTTGTATACCCCATTTGCTGAATTACCCTAAATATATATCCCACAGGTCTTTATGTGCTATCTTTATACATGGTGTTCAGATTTTTAAGATTAATCTGGACAGTGAAAGCTTGACACTTGATTGGAGAAGCTGAGATATCCTGATAATCAGATTACCTATTATGTGGGTGGGGTAAAATAAGCATTTAAATGAAAGGATTTGGTGAGAAAACATGTTTTAATGTTGTTTGGCAGGAAAATATAAATGGTTGTAATTTTAAAGACATTGGACAAAATAACATTTTGTAACATTTTACAGACATTGGCTGAAAATTAATATTCATTAGGTTTTAAGCTAGGTTCCATTACATATTACATTAAAAAATAATACAATTTTTGGATATATCTATTTGCAGGCATTATTCAATTTGTGTGGGAATAAAGCTTGCATAATTTTTGAATTTTACATTCCATCTTTTTTTTTAGCACAAAAGGGTACTGTAGTTGCATTCTTTTTTCCCACCAATCTTGTGAAATAAGCCGACTTTGTTATGTATGACTGACCTACTCATTCAATGAATTTTTGTAACTAAACCTGGGCTTCTCTGCTCCTAGCTCAGTACTTCAATTGCATTAAATGCAAACTCTTCTATGATTTGGAAAACAATGGGCATTATTTTTCCTTATCCACTTTCCAAACATTTTATGAAAAAAATACTGTAGATCTGGTTGAAAGTGGTGATCTCTTTACAGAGCACATTTGCTTTCACCTGATGCTCATATACATAAAACTTGGCCTTAATGCATAGGAATCCTGGTTTTCCTTGTGAAAACATGAATTCGGTTTTAAGTAGTTACATCTGATCTCTAACCACCAAATATAGTATAGTAAGATTGGCCAGTGATATACACTATTCACTTGATTCAATGGGACTTACATATTTGATTTTGGGGTGGACATGGAGCCTTATAGTGAATGCCAGATAAACCCATGCAATTTTGGGGACAACTATCTTAGAAGTGGTTAGCCATTGCTTCTTTTCCTGTGGCTGAATTAATGTGAAGTTCCCCAACTGAATTTGTACCCAACGCAGGATTAGAACTATCTTCTAGTTTCTAGCCCAATGTTCTTTCCACCGCCCCAAAGTGACTCTTATCTGGAGTGTATGTGTAGTTGCTGCAGCTTTCTTGGCAAGATTTTTAGAAGTGGTTTGCCACTACCACCACCTTAGGACTGGGAAAGAATGACTGGCCCTAGGCACCCAACTGGCTTTGTGCCAAAGTTGATTATCACTCTCTTTTCTAGCATAGTGCATTAACTACACCAAACTGGCTCTCATGGCATGTGGTCCTCATTTAGTGACTGTTTGCTGTTACACCAGTGGCAACAAATTAACTTTGTGACCAATGATTGCATTTATGGCTTTCACAGCCTGTAAGGCAAAGGAAAGCTGAATTAAGGCCCTAAGCAGTCAGTTTCACTTAGCAACCATTTCACTTAACAATGGAATTGGTGGTCCCAATTGTCATTGAAGGAAGACGATCTGTATTAGAAATCTAGTGGTGCAATCATTAGGACATCTTTGCACATAATCTACATAAAAAAGCAATGAACTAAGTGAAGTATGAAGGATGTGATGCTGCCAGAATTATTTTCGAAGACCCAGCCCATATACGAAAGACAGATGTTAATTACCATAACACACTTCAAATGTTATAGTACTGCCCTTTAGTTTTTCTGCACCTCCAGTAGATAAGCTGTTGTAAATATCACTTACTGGTTTTCACTTGCAGACCATTCGATTTTTGTTAATACTTTTTAGAAAGCACATCAAAGCAGAACAAGGAAAACATTTAGTCTTAAAATGTCATTCTCTAATAAAAGCTCACTTTTCCTGTTTCCATCCTGTTTTCAAGTGTGCGTTTTAATAACTTATTAATGCACTACTTATTTCCATAAAAAAGGAATTATTTGAACACATACGTACATTAGGCGTTATATTCCAGAAGAAAGTCACAAGCATGTTTTTCAAGAATCTGTTGTAATACAGATGTGACTGTTCAAATCATAGGGAAGGCAGGAAATTTTAACAGAACAATGGTTTTGCCGATCCTGCCATTAAAAAAACACTGTGCTACGATTTTTCTCCAATGAACTTTTGAAATAAATACTGCATGTAAAAGAAGTATCTTTGTAAACTACAATAAAACTACAACTATTTCCCTTACTCATCCATTAAAGTTGGAAGAAACCATACCAGGAATTGTATCAGCAACACTGATTCCATTCATGATCAGAATCTTTTAGAACTATTTCTACATCATCTTGGATCTCTTGAAAACACTCAATTCAAAGGTCAGCTTGTAAAAGAAAATCAATAGAAATGCACACGAGGGATGGCAGAGACATTTATTCCAGCAGTTGTTTTACTGCATCATATTTCAGGATAAAATATTGTAAAAGACGAGGAAACCCAAAGAAAAAATATAAAAACAAATCCACAAAATGTATGACTTTATTCTCAGAAAACTCACGATGGGACTGAGCAATTTCCTTTATTGCAAAATATGGGAAGGCAATGGGAAAAAGTGTGAGTTCCCAGTTTTGTTACCTTTGAACTACCAGGAAGGTTCCAAGAAAAAGATCATACTTTCCTCCACCCATCAAAAATGCCTGACAATGGTTGAAGACAGCTTTACCTTCTTGCACAATAAGTGCAAAATGGAAATCTTGCTGCTATCCTACTGTGGAGCTAATGACCTCCACCCCTTTAGTATATGGAAGGCCTAGCATTCTCCAGTGGAAACTCACAGCAAGACAAATTCGCCATTATACATTACCAAACCCCATTTTGATGACAACAGGATGAATGCTTCCAAGGAATGCACTACTCAAATGTTAGTGCATAGGAAGGAATTCCTGACTCCAAGCACCAAAGGGTCATGCAGCAAATGCCACTTAGATTCTGTACAAGCATGACAAAAGGTTTCCCCCAGCCCCTCCCCCCTTAATAGCATTTAGTACAGAGTCAGTGGTCAGGGCACTGCCAGTTTCAGCAACAGTACAAGATATTTCCTCAGCCAGTGCAAAGTCCTCTATGTTAGGATATCATGGGCTTGGTGTTCCACCAACATTTCCATGTTCTTCACATCTGTGCACCAGAACTCTAGACGGTCTTTCATACCCTTTATCTAGAAAACAAATCAACAATCATATCAGAAACTAAGACACAAATGAGACACTACAATTGCCATATCAGAAAATTTCACAAACAGTTCGGCAACCTGTGGAGCTGTATTCCTGAAAGCCTTGAGACTCCCACATGACAACTGACACATATCCACCCATGCCCTAAAGTGTCAGATGATGCCACACCAAAAACTCAGCTAGGCACATTTCAAAAAGAGCCAGCCCACCCACCTCCCTTCCATACCCAATTAGATTTTGGCAATATAAGCCAATACATATTTGAATCATTCCACCTGCTCAATAGAACTTCCTTTATCAATCTACTGAAGGGGTTCAAAATTTCTTGAAAATACCAGGGAATTTGTTTTAGGTAGTTTATTTTGAGGCATTCAAATATTGATAGTGCTCTACAACAGCTAGGTGCCCCAACATTTGCTACGGTGCTGCAATGGATAGCTGGATCATCCACATATAAAAGGATATGGGGCAACTGATGAGAGGGAGAATGAGGTCTATGGGTGGAAAGCTAAAGGTGAAAATAGCTGGTATAAGACCTAAATAAAGGACAATAGATGTGGAGTACAGGCAGCTTCAAAAAGTTCACTCTGAAGACCTCTAAATTCTAGCATTCATTTAATCCAGACTGAAGGTGCTGTGAGAAATTTCTTTCTAATTCTAAACCAACAGGAACAAAAACTTCCAAAACACCCTACATTACTGGAGAAAGCATAGTTCTTTTTTTGTCTCAACTCAGAATTAGTTTCCCAAGAATATCTTACTGGTTCCATCTGCCTTGGTTGCAACATATTATATTGACTGAAAAGTGTTGATAAAAGTAGATATGCTGGAAATTAGACAATTCATGTGATTTCTGCTGCTCACTACAAAAATGTAAGACTTCTACATTGTAAAACTGGTGTGTATATATTTAAAATGTGAGGATTAAACAAATGAAACACACTGCCAACAGCCTATGCTATTTTCCACCATAAAACTTTTTGGTATAGTTCTAAAACAAAACCTGTGAGAAAGTGCATGAGGAGAGGCTACCTGTTGTAAATCCAACACACGTGGTTGAACCCATGTCATGTGAACCTTTTTATCCACTTCATCAATACTGCCTTTCACCAAGCCTACTGAGAGTGCTTTCATCACTAGCAGCTCCACCTGTACAAGAAAAGAAAACAGTGTCTTTACTGTCTTTCAAATATGCCCCAGGTACAACTTACTGATCTGAAAAGATGGTACAACTAAAGGTGAAATAGTGAACAAATACAGAGAACTCATAGAACTTGGGAGTTGGTTATAGCCTTGCCGAAGAGCTTAAACACAGCAGTTTCAACAAAAATTACTTCAAATGAAAATGTTAAATTAAATGGTGGATTCAATTGAGTAAAAATATGGTATATAAAGCAAATAAATAAATTGCTCATCGGACCAGAACATCTACTTACAACTGAGGTTAGTTCCAAAAGTAACTCACCTCATTTATAGTGACTTTGGCACTTCTAGCAATTTCTTCAAAAGTAAGTTGCCTGTGATTAGCTGGTCTGGTGAAGGTCATCTGTAGCCAAGAAAAGCTAGAGGATTACAACTAATATGGACTTTAAAAAATTATAACATGCCCACTGCACAAATCTATTTTTATCTATCCTTACTGACCCCAGTACAAAATGTTACTGACTGTAAAGCAGTCTAGATTTTTGATAAGAATCTTTAACAAAAAATTGTACCTTGTATTATGAGAACTATACAATTATATAGTTACATAATAACTATATGATTTCAAAAACACAACCCCCTCAAAGCAAGCTTTCAAATAAAAATTAACTGATATTAAACAGCTTGTGATTAATATTTAATTAATATATAATAACAATCAATCCATGTGAAAATATTTCATATAATGGCTTCCTTTATACTGTTTTGTGGTCTAATATTTTGAACAACGAACATTAAGACTGACATACCAAGTGATTTTCTCCCACTAGTATTAAATAGAAGCCAATATAGAATATGATTCAATTGAATGACATACTTTATATGGAAGGACAGTAAGCATAATATAAGTATTATTAAGAAACTAACTGGTGTTCTTAAAATCCATTTATTTCAACTACCATGTGAAACAGCCACTCTTTTTGCACCATAATTTAGTTTCACAAAACTTTTTAAAAACAGTTTCAGTGATAAGCAAGACAGTTTCCAGAATAAAAAAAAAATGATCCTTTGCAAAGAGAATGCAAAGTAAAGTAAAAGCAATGTCAGTTAACAAAATAAATATAAATTTTTGGCCCAAGATTTTGACCAAAAAAGTCTATGCTATCCAGATCAATGGTACTATCCTTGTTGCAGGACTTACCTCCATTAAGCACAGTAGTTGGATTTTCTGCAGCAAAAGGGTTTCATTTGCAGCCAAGTCTGGCTGTAAAACATAAATCCAAAAAAGTTAACCTGCATTATCTTTATTTTTTTTAAACATCACCTGACAGGAAAGTGCCATTAATTTTGTGTTTTGCTTCTGTGCTCAAAACTATTCTCAAGCATTTCTAAATGCATCTATCAAGATGGATTAAAATAGATCTTGAGAAGGGAAAGTGAAGACAAATAATAAAGAATTCCAACAGTCTTTGAAAATTATCTCATTTTATTGGAGATTCTTAGCTGTGGATGTTAGGGATGCACAGTTTTGCGGAAGTTCTGTAGAACTCTCTGGAGTTGTAAATCCAGCTCTTATCTGCAACTCTTTTAAGCTGCATCTTTTTCCAGGAAGGCACAGCTGCTTTAGTGAGCCAAAAAGTGTTACACATTACAAAACATTGTACAACAAAGTAGGCTTACACAACACATGGAGAACCAAGCAGATTGGTGCAGTCCATTAGCATTTTTTGAAAAACAACCAGTCCACTGACACAAAACATCACTGCCACCAGAAAGGATCTGCTGTTATTGCCTAGGTTTTCAAGGCCTCTTCCATCCTGAAAGATATGCTGCCAAGCACCTAAAATGCCTCCCGGCCTCATGGACACCACTAACTCTACTTCTGCCACTGCACTACTAGCAGCCAACAGCTGGTCATCTCACCAGCTATTTCATTGTGATCTGTGATTATCTTTTAAGGTATAAGACTGGTCCTTTTGCCTCTACAAACTATGTAGGATTGATTCTAAGTCAATCTAGGTTTGCAGATTGAGTTCAGTCAAACATGGATTGTGTCCTGCAAGTTGCTTAATAGCTCTTCCAATTTTGCAATCCTGGGCAGGCAGTAAAACCCTGGGGCCTCTGTTAGTTAATCAGCTGAGCAAACCTAAGCTTGCATAAGAACTATTAAAATGATTTGATCTCTCTGAATTCATATCTATATAGAAATAAAGAAATAGATTCATCTAAAGGTGTTCATACTGCTTTCCTAAAATGCTGTCCGGTCATGCCAATCACTAACCTGTTGGCCCCATGATGATTTCAATGCTTGGAATTTTTCCACATTGCCACTATTGAAGGCATAAAGGGTGTCAATCAGCCATTGTCTGTCAGTATCCCTCAAAGATTCCAGTACAGGATGCATAAGCTATAGATGGAGATTAAGATATATTATTAACAGAAAATTATTTTTAAACTCAACTGTTAAAACTAATATAACTCTACTTACCAATTCCCCAAAGTTATAGACTCCTTCACCCAAGAGTCCTGCCAAGCCTAAAGTAAAAGCTCTTTCCTGCTGGTCTGCCACTGAAAAAAAAATATTCTACTTCAGTGACTATTCCACATTCCTTCTCCCATTTCAATAGCTGGGAGAATCTACAATTTCATAATTGCTATTTTAAACTCCATTCATATCTACTATATTTAATAAATCTAATAAATAAATATATATTAAATATTAAATAATATTTAGAGTTGAAACACTTACTTTATGTATAAGATAAACACATGGGGGGTGCATTCCCCACCCTTTTGCAAAATAAGGCTGTGTCTCTCTGACCATTCTATTCATAGAACTGCCTTGTTCTTTCCTTAAAATGTTTGATGTGTATTTCTACATCTGTGTTAGTTTTTTTAAAAAAGTAAATTCTTGAGTGGAGTTGCTCCTTTTAAAGGCACACCTTTACAAGCACTACACTGCCAAACACATTCAATGGGGAAAGAAAAGAGATTACTACCTGGCAGATCTTTGACATCTATGCAGCCCAGGAACCTTAATGCATCCTTATAGTAAGAGGCATGATTTCCAATTGTTTGATAATACTTGCTAGAGAGATCATAGAAGCGGCTGTGAACAGATGTCACTCCAGGAAGATTATTCAACATCTCTTCAACTTCTTCAATTGTCTCCTAAAGAAAATAAAATGGATGCCAAATCTTAATTTTCTTATTTCTTCTTCTTGTACCATATCCATCATTGGATGTTGGCGATCCTATTTTTATCAACAGCTGCACAAAAAAGTGCTGTTGAGTTTTGTCCAAACCAATTTTCTTAATATATATGTTATTATATAATATATATATGGAAAGAATATAAGATTGCTTTTAGAAATATATGCATATACTCAATCATTACCGAAGAAAATGATCAGTATTTGAATCAATGAACATTAGTAGATATAGCCTGGGGCTAACCATTTATTTTAGTAGAATGGCAAATAAATAGGCATTTACATGTCTCTAGAGTACATAAGGTTAGGTAGATTGTCCTGAAGAAGGCTGGGTATAATTAGGCAGGGAAATTTGCTAGAATGAGTGAACAATATTTGAAGTCAAGCAAGAGAATTCCTGGTTTCTAAAGAACAATTAGGTTATAATACTGTATACGGTATATTTATTAGCAATAATTACTTCTATTTCTCTGAAATGATATAAAGCATACTCCATTTATGTAAAGTAGAAATGTACAACCTAAACTCTATTGTAATTCCACATCTTAAGAGTCATTCTTAAAAATTGTCACCAAGTTGTAATATTTAATCAGAAACAAGAGAGGAAACAATATATAGGAACAGCCATATTAACATGTCATTAATTTAATTACATCAAATTTTAATTTTCATGGAATTCAATCATAAGCATAGGAATACTGGAAAGGAGAAATACTTAAAAACTGTGAGCAACCTAAAAATGTAACTATTTAATGCAAAAGGCAAAACTGAGTCAATGAACATACAAATAAAATACTGCCTCACCTTTGTAACTTGTAGGTCACCAATGTTTAATTTTAGAGCACCAATGGCTGTTTTACATAGAATTACAGCTTCATCGCTGCTTTTCACCTACAATCAATATAAATGTCAAGTCACAAAACAGCTGTTGTATATTGATACATCTGTATCAAAAATAAAAAATATCAGATTAAATATCCTAAATCTGACTCCTGTCCTTTGTTTCTTACTGAAGAAAACATACAAGTAGATCTGTGTGATTAATGAATCCCATAAATTAGTCACGTTTTTCAAATATTCACTATTCAAAATATGTCTATGGAAAATAGGGTAATTGGTTCCAGTTCAAACAGGCAATTAAAATTTTTAAAGCTTACATTTATTATTGAAATACAGCTGGTTCTCATTTTATCAACTGTTCAAATTTACAAAGACAGTGAATAAATGGTAGTTACAACTACTCCTTGAAGTTACGGTTGTTGCAACACCTCTGCAATCACATAATCAAAATTCAAGCACTTGGAAGGCCACCCACATTTACAACTGTAGCATGTGCTTCAACTCCTCCAACCTCCCTCTCTCTCTCCCATCTCTATCTTTTAGTTACCCTGCACTCTGCTGCCACCATCCATCATCTTCCTCCTGCTGTGACAAATCGTGCCTGGCCTAGGCAGTTACTGGTCCTTCACAAGGCCTTCATGACAGTCACCTATCTTCCCCCATCTCTGCCCTTTGGGCTGCCATGCATAACCTTCACAAAGGGCCAGAGACAGCCTTGGCCAGATGTACCTCATCATGAGGAGGAAGAGGATCCTGAAGATCAGCTGGACCAATGGAGGTACTGTAGATGATGAGTGCACGGCGGCTAAAAGGGCAGAAATGGAGGGGGGGAGGGCAGATTGGGGGTGGGAAACTGAAGCAGTGGGGAGAATGGCAGGGTAGGAGAATTGTACAGTCCGTGCCTAAAGACTAATCAAGATTACCAGAACTTCTGTCACTAAGTGACACAGCCATGTGATGTTTGCCTAACAACCACTTCGCTTAATGAAAGAAATTGTCCCAAATTAGGGTCGTTAAGGAAGGACTACCTGTACTATACTAGAGTAAAAGGGGATAAAGCTATATCCAAAGCATACCTGCTATTTAAGTTCTTCAAAATTAGCCTCTTCCTTGAGTTAAATTTGTATTTGCTGACAAAGAAATAAAGGGAGACTAGTATAGATCTATTTCAAGCTATTTAGTTCTCGTCAGCTAGCCATATCCTTCTGAGATTCGAACCTGGACTTGTATAAATAGCTTGAAATAGATCTATATTAGTCTCCCTTTATTTGTCAGTAAATATACTGTAAATGTAACTCAAAAATAGTTTGTCGCAAAAGCAATGGCCTGCAAAGGTTCCTGGATTGGGGCTGAAAGGCGAAAGCGCAAGCAGCATGCTCCGTCCCATATCTGGGTAGACCAAGTTGCCCTGATAAAAAAAACACCTAGTCTCTTGAGTTTTCCTCAAACAGAATTTTCCTTTTCTCATTTTACACATGCAGCAATTAATGCCTAAAACCCCGACAGCAACCTGCACTAACTGAAATGTGACTAGGTATCAATTTTTATTTTGTACTAAATTGAGTATTGTATTATTTGCGACCTATCTGTACATTGGCTGGCCAGTATAACACATGTCTAAAACTATTTGAATTAATAAAAAATTATATATTGCGTTCTTTCCTTACCTTTTCACGGGTCTTTTCCAGAAATGTAAGAGCAACATTAGGATCTAAAGAAATGCATACCGGAGGCAACATTAAGGATTACTTTAAAAATATATGCCATGCCCATCATGCACGTCAGCATTAACCCTTTAAAAATTATATTATGTACAATGAAACATATTAATATGAAACATATAAAATATAATAAAATGCATTTCCACATTAATCTTTTAAAAATGAACTGTATATAGTAAAATATATTAATATAAAACATATAAAATATAATAAATATCAAAGAACTTCAGGCATGCTTTTTGTATCTCTTAATTGTAATTCTCTCAAATTAAAGGAAATCTATGGCATAAATAAAAATGGGATCTCTTGCATATAATTTCATCCTATACTGAAGGAACTGTAAACACAAGACACAAATCCTACAAGTAAATGAGCAATAAAATAATATTTCAATTTCAAATGAATTGAATACTTTATTTGGCCAAGTGTGATTAAACACAAGGAATTTGTTTCCAGTACAGAAACACTCCAGAAAAGCAACAGAATAAAAATAATGCCAATACATACTAATAAAAGAGGGAGTAAAGAAGATAATAAGGATAAAGAATAGAATAGAATAGAATAGAATAGAATAGAATAGAATAGAATAGAATTCTTTATTGGCCAAGTGTGATTGGA
>JANHFM010008444.1:47686-61951 GCA_032468115.1 Grayia smithii
GGTGAGATTCGATCTGCTGAACTACAGCTAGCAGTCAGCTGAAGTAGCCTGCAGTACTGCACTCTAACCACTGCACCTCCGCTCTTTGATGTTCCCTGAATCTATTACCACAGTAGATTTATGTTGGCGCATCATAGATTAACGTGGTAAGATTTAAATACCTCTGTGAGTGATGTAATAAGTTACTATTCATAACATTTGTGGATAAGGAAGCATCTGATAAGTAGGAAGAGGAAAAGAAAACAAGCTGTACCAACTTTCTCCTCCAGTAATAAATGGAAGAAAGATATCTGCATGCAGATGATACCTTCATTTCTACTCTTATTGTTGAATAATCCAAGAAAGGAGAGAATTGTTGCTTTTGGTGTGTGTTTCTGATCATGAATAAAGTTGTCTTGAATATAGGATTTTGTGTTTAATGAAGAATGTGTCTTCTTTTGATCACCCTGTTACATAACCCATCCATCTTGCCATCCAAGCTGAACAATAATACAATAAAAGTGAACAAACCATATAAAGAAATCCTGTATATTGTGAATATATAAAACAGCAGTGCTTTTTTAAAACAGTTAATAGCTCTTCAATAGTTATCTATTAAATAGTAATATTTAAAATAGATATAAGAGCAGTATGATGTGCAGATTGTAAATAGTATGCATCAATGGTATGTAACAATAAGAATGGTGAGATCACAAACATTACTGTCGCCTGATCAAACTTAAGAGTACATTATTAGAGTGCATTTAATGTATTATCTTATTTATGCAATGAAGTGCATCTGCTAGCTGCTACCAATTATCATTTCCTTTACAATTTGCTGGTGTGTAGAAGAGGTTTTGCATCACTTTCTGTATTTTATAAATGGAGGAGGAATGTGTGTTGGATATGTTGGCCACTTTGAGTTATTTGTAAAAATAATAAAGATGGGAAATAAATAAAATGAAGCTACTTTGTCAGTCTATATAACTCAGTAGCGTCTTTTCAGTTGGTTGCAGCTGACCCACACTGTGTTTTCTCAAGATGTGGGGAATTATTTTGGGGAAAATCTGCAAGCAGTGCCTGTGTACTGTCACTAATCACACTTGGTACTTCTAATTGTTATATGTCCACAATTTCTAAGAAAGGGGGTTTAATTAAATAAGGAAATCAGTGATAGGAAAAAGTGATAGCAGCATTTCCAGATCTTTATTTATGCTGGGAGGTTCTGCAGAACTAAGAAAGAAGAGAATTACTGTATTTTTGGCACTGCTGCTCCAACAATATCTGTGCCCAATTTGCCAGCTATGGAAGTTAAAATCTGGTCTGTACTGGCAAATGGGAAATGATGCTGGATTAAATTGGAACCTAAAAATAGAAACCTGCACAGCTGGAACATCTGATATTTTGAGGCTCTATGTATTATGCGTGCACGTATGTGTAAATGAGTGAATTTTTCTTGTTGTATTTGCGTTAATCAACATAACAGTATCAAGACTGATACTGTATTGATCCACAAGAAGACACTCTCGGATAGAGGTAAACCTTATAAGCTCATACAGAAAATCAGAACAAGATATTCAGCAACCAAAGTATTCCAGCGTAGGTCATTTGGAGCCCTTCAGATATAGTTGGACAACAACTACTCACTTTGCTCATCATTAGCAATGCTGGCTGAGACTACTGAAAGGTACAATACATCTAAAGGGCCACAGGCTGTTGTGTACCTTAGCCATTCTTACACCCAGATGGATTTAATTTTCACTGGACATTACCAGCGTTTCTTTTTCTTCCTGTAGGCACTCCTGGACTTCAAAAGCAAAACTGTGTTATGTTAAATATGCCTTAAAATGGCTATGCTCCTGCTTTCCATTTTGCACAGTGAAAAATAGTTCATGCCTTTCTTCCAGCCAGAATCCAGAAATTATTATCTCTCACACCCAATATTCCTGGTGGACTACAAACAATGATAGAGCAACATACCTTTCTTTCTTCCTGTTCTTCATCATCAAAGGTGAAACAATGAGAATTCTGAGAAAGCAAAAATGAAAATTCATTGAATGAATTAAGAAAACAATTTTCTCATAACATAAAGAGAATTTTTAAAACAAATGACAATTAATCAATTTCTTCCAAATACCTAGCTACTCAGATGCTAACCAATTAAATATTTAAGCTGAGTAAAGAAGGAAAGAAAAAGAAACATAAGATGGATTATTACTTTCTAAGTAGCTTTATTAATTGGGGCAGTTATTTTCAAGCCTATCTTTTTTTAAAAAATCTTTCTATGACTACTTGTTTTTTGAAACTCTAGGCACCGTAAAATATTTTGAGGCATATTCTAAGGTAAATAGTCAGCTGAAACCCGCACTGATTTGACATTATAATTTAAATGTGGACCACATGATTACCAACCTTTTTCTACCATTGCACATTTCAGATGAAGATAATGAGCAAGACTTCATGCATAGGTTTGCCTCTCATTACCTTTTTTCTAACTGAAGCATTTCTCATTAGCCTGTAATGATCTCCCAGGTGGCCCAGTTCATAAACTGGGATTTTTTCCAAATTTTCCCAAATGGCAAATACCTTCAGCTTAATAGAAGTTTCTTCCCAATTGCCAATCATGTTCTGAAGAAAGGAATTTAAACAACTTTTTCAGCTGTTTTATTTAGTTAAATTGTATTCATACAACTATTACTCCATTTTGGAAATCCGTTAATAGACTTCACTGCATTTGGCAATAGAAAGCATAAATTGAAAGCAGTTTATTTATAAGGAGACTATATCTGTGTGCCTTACTTGGTTACTGAAATCAGAGCTATCAGCTCCAAGAATTTTCACTGGTCATAGCATATTTTACCGCAAATGAAAATTTCCAGCTTGCAGTATCTTGAAAAAGTATGCCTGATATTATTCTCAACAGAGTACTATAGCTTAGTTAGAAGCTATAAGCACATCAAGCAATCCATTCTCAGCTACTTTTTGGTGGTGACAGCTTGAAAGAGGAACATGGGCTACAACTGCTACTTTTAGAATTATATCAGGTCTTTTTGGAACAAGATATATTTCTCTGTTATTATTAACTAGGAAAGGAATTGCCATATGTTTTGCTTTATCCATTATGCAGTACCTTCTGGAGTTATCTGGCACAAATTCTTAGAAAACCTCAGCATTAGCCTTTTTCCATATTGAGAGGTACCCATGAATCATTCATGTGTTTTCTGAGAATGGCATCTACCCACCACACACTGAGACTGATGGAGAAACATGTTTAAAAAGGTCTCAACTTCTCTGTAGTGCAACAATGGAACTACAGTCACATTTTCTCTAAACAAAACTGTAAAAAACAATCAGTATCTGAAAAGACAAGATAATCTGATATTTTATCCCCCAGAGTAAAAATTACTGCTATTATCATTACTGCAGTTAAAGTTTTCACCAAGATAAAAAAACTTCCTGGTTGAACATTTTGGACAGAGTATCAGAGCTCATTCTCTCACAGTATTTCCAGTTAGGAAGGTTCTATGGTCAACAATGTTTAAAAAAAAAAGTGTGCTTGAAGTTTCAGAGACCTCCTCCCAATTTAAGGACAATGGCCAAATAGGTAGTATATAGGTAGTTCCTGACATACAATCATTATAGAGTCTGCCCATTATAGTTGTATGTCATGACAGTCATATGACCAACCTGATGTTATTACTTTTTTGTAGCAGTTGTTAACCGAATCACTTCGGTTATTAAGTGAAGGTCATAAAGTGTGGTCATTGAGCGAATGCCACAGTTGTCAAGCTGCAATTGTTAAGCAAACAAATGGTTCACTATGAGCGCCATTTTGATTGAAAGTGATTGAAAGATTGAAAGTGAAAAACATTTGGCAAAACATTGTAAAGTACAGTCACATGACTGTGGGATGTTACAAACTATTATAAATGCAGCTTTGTTGCCGAGTACCCAAAGTTTAGTCATGGGATTGCTAAGGGGCCCTGATTGTTGTCATAAACCCCCTTTATTGATGGGGTGAGCCTTTTATAAAGCTAGATGTAAGTTGAGGACTACCTGTATAGCAGCTTCATTGATGTATATGAAGAGAATGCAACCTATCAATTGATATTCATATTCCTTCTCATTCTCCTCTATGAAAATAACATTTAGGGTTACATGTATTACATGCAACTATTCTGAAAATCTGTTGCAGCAAAAGTCACAAAGATGTACAGAGCAAAAAGTATCCATAAGAAAATTAAATATAAATCAATTCACAACTGCATATTTATTAATTTGATTTCAAGTTCCTAGAAATGTTTAATACTGAAAGACATAGTTCAGGTTGTGTAATGTTTTGAAGTAAGTCTAAGGGTGACTAAGTATGAACCCTTAGTCTCACCACAACCATTTATGTTGTTTTATCATTTGTTACATGAAATGTTCCAAGGTTAGGATAGATTTTATCTACAGTAATAATCAACATAATTCTTTACATACACTATTTCCTACGACTGTGTAATTGTGGATTTCATACATCTGCCTGTCACTTAGTTCTTTTTTTCCTTTCTCATCTGAAATGTTCTCCCCACTATTTCTCTGGCATGATTAATTCTCTCACAAGAGCATACTTTCACTGTTGCATCCCAGCTGCAGTTCAATTTTGAGAAAGAAAGGGAGAAAATAACCTCAAATGGTTAGGTTAAAAGATTAATAACAAGAATATACTGCCCAATAATACAGGCAGATGAAACTGAAGGGAGCATCACAAGAACATCATTAAAACATGCAATGTGAATTCTTCAGCACTCCGTCAGGGTGCCTCAATTCCCAATGAAAACTCACCTCCTGGTTGTAGATCTGTAGCACCTTCAGAACAGTATCTTGCTTCCCATTTTCTACAGTCTCTAGCACAGCTTGGAGTGTCATGTCTGCCCAGAGGAACGGGGCCAACTGCAGTGAAATGTAGTAGAAGGCTTTGTGGCGTGGCTGGATATTTACTGATGCAAAGAGTCCTTGTTAAACAGCTGATGAGAAGAGGGAGGAACATTAGCGAGCCTAGCCACTCCAGGATGCCAAAGTATAAAGCAGATGGAAGCTCCCAGTAAAACCAGCCAGTAGCTTGCTATCTTGCTTCACACACTAATCCTCTTCCTCTTTGGGCTTTTCAGCATTTAATAAATGTCCTTTGAGCAAAGCATTACCTAGCTAGCCTCCCCTACCGCCAGTCAAGGATTACCTTAAAACAGATAACTGTATGATGTAGCTCCTCAAATCACCTCCTCCACCCATTGTCCTCATTTCTCTATATAAATATAAAACAAAAGAAAAGAAATTCCCCTATGATAATAAAAGGATACACCCCCAGCAAAACCACCCATATCTCCTTGTTGGATTCAGATGGCAATACATTTTCTGGCGAAAAAACATTGGAGGTCTGAAAACGTACTAAAGCTGTGCTCACCAATCAGAGTATCTCTCAAACTGACTCATCCCTCAGATTCAAATCTCTGATCCTGCTTAGAAAACATGAGGTGGGGGTAACCTTTCCACCCTACGGCCTTAACTCTTTGGTTGCCAAGTTCTCTGCATTTCTAGGTCCAACATTCGGTCTGTGTCACCACAAAGATAGTAGCTGTTTAAGAATGCAGATATATGTTTGTAACCCTCCAGTAGTCATGCTAATCACAGTGCATGTCACAGTATGTGAAGGTAACAACTGTGACAGGGGAAGGGACCGGCAGGCTGTCAAGGCAGATGTTAAAAGAACTTGCTGCAATCATAATGCTTAACCTTATGATTTAAATCAGAGGGCCCCCCCAAACTCTTTAGCTTACGGATTCTTTCACGAAGTTTCAGATTGTTCATCAACCCTCAAATATTTATTATATGAAAATAATTTAATGAACACTGCTTTAACTAATAGTACTATGAATAACGACATCAACAACAACAGACAGGCAGACATCTGGCCCACAACATGCCTGACATCACTATTGTAGAAAAGAAAAAATGCTTGGTTCATTGATATTGCAATACCAGGTGATGCATGAATTGAAGAGAAAAAGCTAGAAACCCCCCCGAAATATCGTGATTTACAAATTGAAGTTGAGCAATTGTTGAGGAAGAAATCAATGGTTGTACCAAGAGTATTTAGGAGTCCCTGGAGCAATACCCAAAGGGCTGCCTAGATACATAGAAATCTTGAACATTACACTTAAATATTCTGACTTTGAAAAAAACCCAATCTACTAGGAATTGCCTATATAATTAGATGTTACCTTAACAGCTCTTAGGTCCTTGGTTAGGACCTGAATTGTTAAATTTTTACCTTTACCCAGACTGTGAATCAAATTGAAGATTAAATAACAGCAACACCTTGGAGAATCCCAATGAGGATCTGGTGGTCAGGCCCCCTCATGCTGCACCCCGTAGCAGGGGTACCTTTAGCAAGTGCTCCCTAGTTCTCTATGTTAGGGAGGCAGAAACCATTAAAGAATTTGTTGGGTACAAACTAGAACTGCAAATAACAGTTCCCAGAATATCATGAATGCTACTATTTCAGTCACTTCTCACTTTCTAAAGTGTTTGTCCTTCACAGTTTACATATCTGTTAAGGAAAACACCAGGCAACTTAGTTGCCACAGAAATGATGAAGTGGCTTTAAAATAAGTAAACTGCTTGTTGTTTTTTATTTGCAAATTTCAAGAATAGCATGGAATAACATTTAAATAAAGAGGAATAATGTGCCAAAATGTGTGTATCACTGAGCAACTGCCAGGATCAGCAGTTCTGGCAAAAGGTTTCCCAAAGCTTGGAACAATCTAAAGATTACAAATGCTTCATATCCTTCCACAGTTGTTTAAAAGAAACAAAAACATTTGACTACTCATACTATAAACATGCAGCAGAGCTTGAATTTTTTTAAAAACAAATTAGATTATTGTAGTCAACTTTCTTCTATGCAGAGAACATACTGTATATAGAATACCTCCTCACCAAGCACAAGTAATTTCTACATACAGCCAATAACGTACAACTGGAATTGGTTATTGTAGCCCTGGACTCATATGAGGAAAGAACTTCATGGCATTTGTATTTAATTTAGCATATATTTTAAAATGCTACAGAAAATTACGATCACACAATTTCAATACAATTTTTCAGATCTACAGTTTTGATTTGTTAACTGGTATAACTGATAAAAATTTCCAGTATGGTCCCAGGCATTACAATCAGTCAAGATGAGGAACGCTGACCCTATGTATCTTCTTAAATGTTTGTGTTTCACAGCTCTGTCATTGTTTTCTTGATTCATCAAAATCATTTCCGACCTACTTATCAGAAATTAGGAACACATTTGCTTTCTAAATCCTCTTAAATCAATTTAGTAGCATTTAGGAATTATGATTGGGGTTTGAAGTCTCCACCACAATTATTAAACCAGATTAAAGCATAAAAATAGGGAATTCTGTGGAGGAATGGTTTTCAACCTTTTCTTCACCATGGACCAAAGGACCAAACATTCACATGATGCAATTCATTCCTTTTACTGGAAATGGTGAATCAGAGGCCCACGGGTGGGGAGGGAAGGGGGGGGAATTGTTGTACAGCTGTCTGACTCTAAGGGTGAGCAAATCATCAGGAAAATGGTAGTAGTCCTCAATTTACGACCACAATTGAGCCCAAAATTTATGTTAACTGAAATATTTGTTAAGTGAGTTTTACCCCATTTTATGACCTTTCTTGTCCGAGTTGTTAAGTGAATCACTGCAGTTGATAAGTTAGTAACCCAGTTGTTAAGTGAATTTGGTTTCCCCATTGACTTTGCTCATCAGAAGGTCGCAAAAGGGTCAAAATATGACCTTGGGTCACAGCAACAGTCTTAAGTATGAACCAGTTGCCAAATATCTGAATTTTGATCACATGATCATGGGGATGCTACAAAGGTTGTAACTTTGAAAAAGTCATTAGTCACATTTTACAGTGATGTTGTATCTTTGGTCATTAAACGAACAGTTGTTAAGTCAAGGACTACCTTTACTTTTTCTGGTTAAGGAATTTTATTAAAAGACACAAGCTTCATCTCATGAAGTGAGATGATTCCTTTTTATAAATCTACTAGTCCGAAAAAATGCTACCCAACTCCTGATTTTTTTTTTGCTAGAGTTTTTGTTGCTATTGATATTGCTGTATTTATTGAATAAGTCATTATATACCAATATATAAATTGTATTTTGATTATTTAGTCTTATTATTCATCAGAAACAAAGCCATTCTATTTCTCTCTACATGTTTGGCCCAGGTTTCTTTATGCACATCAATGAATAGTTTACAGATACGTTTATTTCTAGTACAAAGAGTACCCCTGTGCTCAACTCATATCCTGAAAGTCATAGAATTCATTAAGAATTTCAGGATAAGAATTGTAATAGATTGTGAACTAAGGTCCTTCATGTTATGTATTTGTAACCAGGACTGAGACACTGACAAAAAGTGCACTTGGCATATCTTGCCACTAAATTTGTAATAGTCACCTATAAACTCTACCTCTTTGGATTTTCTTTTGAAAAAAATAAACATTTTGAAAAAAGTTGTTTCAGGTTTTTTTTTAATTTCGATTGGCAAACTAAATATAGTAGACTGCAAAACAGACAAGATCTTTACAGAAAGATGAATTGACAAATTGGAAAACTGTTAAGGTTAGAATCACATCTGTTTTAGATCTGTTGAGCGGTATTAGTGCTACCTACATAGTGAGACTCCTTCAAAATTCAACATCTAGGTTCCTTTGAAAACATTCACACGCTCCTCCACCCCCCATTCATCCATCTTCTTAGCATAATGGATAATTTATTTAAAATAGATTGTGCAAAATAGCCTTTTTATACACTATCAGTATTTTTAACTAGCAAGAATAGAAGACAAACACCTTTTCACTTTTAATTCCATTCTAGACAGCACTAGTGTCCTGGATTAAAAACCATAAATTTAAGAATAAAGCTCATTAGAAGCAAAAAGCGAAAGTTACCTTCTTTATAGCACTGCTGTTTTTGTGTACATGGTTATTTAGGAATATTTTTGTTTCGTTTTTTGAATGAAGCAACTATCCTACCTTCCCTCAATCCTCCTAATGCAATTTTCAAGGGAGAAGATACTAGTGGTGTTTTCTCTCTCCTGGATAAACTCACTAGCAGAAAAACAGAGGGAGCAGTGGGGAATTGTAATGCAGGGTTACTGATCCAGAAATTATAGCAAAGAAAGAATTTACCTCTAGGGAACTCCACCCCTTTAACAAGCTTTCCTTCAGCTGCAGCTACCCAAGGCTGATGGGAAAGAATTCATACAAAACTATACAGAAATAAAATCTAAATCATGGCACTGAACAGACTGTCAGCTGTATCCAACTGGATCTTGATTCAGAGGCAACGTTAAGTACACAAGAAGGCATCCAAAAGAGTAAGAGCTCAGACAAAGACTTGAATTTTTAGCTTTAGAGACAACAGAGGGTTGTCTCAGGGTATGTGCGGGTTGTTCTTCAGAGGGTATGTGAGCATTGTGTTAAAATCATCTGATAGAACATACAGGTAGTCCTTGACTTATGGCCACAATTGAGCCCAATTTTTTTGTTGCTAAGTGATACATTTGTTAAGTGAACTTTACCCCATTTTATGACCATTCATGCCACAATTGTTAAGTGAATCACTGCAGTTGTTAAATTATTAATCCAGTTGTTAAGTGAATCTGGCTTCCTCATTGACTTTGCTTATCAAAAGGTTGCAAAAGGTGATCACATGACCCCAGGACTCTAGTGCAAACATCATAAATATGAGTCAGTTGCCAAGGGTCTGAATTTTGATCACAGATACTGCAATGGCCGTAAATGTGAAAAACGGTCATAAGTCACTTTTTCAGTGCTGTTTTGACTTTGAACAGTCACTAAATGAACTGTTGTAAGTTGAGGACTACCTGTGCCTCGTGTAAAGGCGATGATATAAGTTCTTAGCAGAATGAGTCAAGAATCACTACTATCTTATGACTACTGGTAGTGGGTATTTTATGGCCCTTGGGCTACATCTGGCCCTTTGGCTGTCCCTGTCTTGCCCACGTGAAGTCAATCAGAAATTAGAAATCAAATGCAAATAAGTATACACAATGGACACAATACCACTGCCTAGCTTTTATTTTGAAGACAATTCTTTTTTCAATTTATGTGTGGGTGCCTACACACCTTCACAGCACTATTGGTTCGGCCTTACACAATAGTCCCAGTTTTTCATGTGGCTCCTTGGGAAAATTAATTGCCGATGGAGCCTGATGGAGCACAAGGCTTTTTTAAACTGATCTCTTTTTGATAAGTATGGAGAAAAGAGAGAATCCATTTTATCATTATTTCACTTCCACTACCCTTCATCCACATTACATGTTGGCTACATGTCACACTAGTTCAAATGTATTTACCCAACTACATAAGGAATCCATTTACATATAGGAATGGGGCATCACAAACAAGAACTTCCCCATTTCACATAACCTTCCTTATAACCCATATCTAGTTATTGGTGAAGAAATGCCCCAAAATCTAGCTACATCTCTGGGACTGTGAGCTCTTTTTGAACACTGAATTATTTTAGGTTTTATTGCAACACTGCATCTCTATAACAATTCATTTGAGTTTGGAAAGCCTTGTCTCTATAAATTTTTATCCTTTTCAGGAAACTGTCTCCTATCATTTCTCCTTTTTTTTTCGATCCTAACAGAATAATTTTCCTTCAACCTTAGAGGCAAGTCTAAGACAAAAGGCTCTTTTCTGTGATTCTGTTAAAGTTTGAAAATAACTTAATCAAGACAGATTCAGAGTAACTGAATTGTGTGTTAAAAATCACTTCAGGATTTTATTTGAAATTATTGATTTACATCTATGCAGAGGAGTAAAAGCTACATCTTACTAGCATTCCTTTTGTGACCTTCACATTCCTTTTTGCATTTTGGGAATGGGGCAGAAGATGGATTTTTAAAAGGTAATATATTCTATACCTTTTAAATACTTGCATCCATTTCACCCCTTAAAACTCGTGAGCATCCCTTTCAAAACAGGCTTAATCCTACCTAACATTTGGAATATGGGCTTCTTGAATACATTCATATTTGAATAAGTGTTTGATCTTTTTGTTTTTTAAATCACTGATGCTTTTTGCATAATATACAAATCATTGTAATAAAATTGGCTCTGACGACAGTTATTTTCCCCTTCTGCTGAGCAACACACCTGCTACTCCTGTACTATCATATTTGCATGTGACACCTGGGCATTCTTGCTTGCTAGGATAAAAAATATATTTATTGCTAGCACTTTCGCAAGTGATTTTGTAAAAGAGCATCATTCAACCATCTAACTCTCAAGCAGCATTGCAACTGGAACAAGATATTGGGAACAGATGTTAGCACTTCTGTAGGCCAACTTATTCCAAAGGAGATTTACTTTGCAAGTGAGAGAAGCAAATTGCATTTGATTTCTGTCATAATAATGCCTTAACATAGGTAAAGGTTTCCCTTGTCCAGTCATTTCTGACTCCAGGGGTGGTGTTCATCTCCGTTTCTTAGCCGGGGAGCCAGTGTTGTCCGAAGACCTTTTCGATGGTCATGTGGCCAAGGCACACAGAGTGCTGTTACTTCCCACTGAAATGGTACCTCTTTATCTACTCACATATACATGCTTTCAAACTTCTAGGTGAGCAGGAGCTGGGGAAGTAACAGGAGCTCACCCTGCTGCATGGCACTTGGTTCTCGAACCCAGGCTACCAATTTTCCAGTTGACAAGCTCAGGGTCTTTAACTGCTGAGCCACCATGCCCCCACCTTAACATAACATGCGAAACTACTCATCTCACTGCGTTTTTTTTCTGTTGCCAGCTGGCTCCAACAAGATTTGATGTTTGTAGGACACCTTATCTTTGTAACCATGATTGTCACATGACCCAGTTATATTTTGGTTACACATCTGGTTTTCTACTTTATGCGCATGTCTGGAAAAAAAAACTTTTGCTTTATATATATATTTTTCTTTCTGTGATGCTCGGTGGTGAGCATCTGAAATAATGCAGGCAGTCAGTATTGTTACTTTTTGTTTCTAAATAAAGTTATTAGAATGTACTTCGGGTTTTGTTTTAATTATTGTTTGCATGCAACGGAGAAACCAAGATTCGTCGACCTCTAGCAGACAAGGAGTTAGTGATAATTTGAACATTCTCCTTCACATTTTTGAGGGACAGGGTGATGTTCCAAACTATAATTTATGCTCTTCTTTTTTTAAAATGCAGGTTTATTAAACTAGGTTGTGACTGTTTTTTATCAGTTAGCTATGTGCCATCAAAGTCAACATCATCTCTAAGCAACCAACAGATACTTTCTCCAGGAGGACCATGACTATTTTCACCAATAATAAAAGCATAAAAAGAACAGGTAAGGGCAGAGGAAATGAGAAGGGAAGATAATTTTAGGTGCTGACCTAAGGAGCTCTATCAGTCACTCAGTTTATGCTCAAAAATTTCCTAGATGGAAGTAATTGAAACAGTATTTTGTAGCTGTAGTTGACGGGTTTGGCATTCAATGCTATGTACCTGCAGACACCTACTTTCCTAAAAGAAATATTTCTTGCTTTTATCTGCACAATATAGGACAGCTGTGACTATATGAAACATACAAGTATGGGACACTATTAACTTACCCTGTTTAAGGAAAGAAACTGGAGGGGATTTCCAGCTTTCCCTGAGCATGGAGAGTACACAGAGAGCTAGCACTTCAACTTTTCCCACTGATGGGAAATGGGACCTTTGCCAATTTACACCCCATAAAATGATGCCCACATTAAAACTGTGAGTGTCCTCCTTTTTTTTTTCTTCCCTCCACACTAAACTCCAATGCAAATTTTTAATCAAGGATCTTTTCCGCAATAAAAAAGCTGATACCACCAGAACAATGTGTTCCTCTGCCATTAAGTCATGAAAAGTAACCCTTGTTTATGACCTTCCACATTTGCCAAAACCCTGGGAAGATGAACCCTGGTTTACCCAACTAAGGCACTGTTAAACCAACACTGAACCGTAAACCAATTAATGCCAGGTTGAGTCAGCTACTGGGTCAATGGGTCGTGGGAAGACCATTATTTCATATTTAGTTCACACACACACCCTCCGCTAACAACACACGAGAAGCCCTGGGTTGTTACTTATTCTTCTTGCCTGATGGCACTCAGACCGGGAAGGGAGGGGGGGAAGACTATAGAGAAAAGGGGGGAGACTATATTTAAGCCTCCCCGAAACCCCCGAGAGCAGAAGTTACCTACGTTGCGTAATAAAGAAGGTCGCCCGCAGCATTTCTCTGCCTGGGGAGGAACCTCCAAAGGCGCTCCAGCGGGGGAGCTTCCCCTTTTGGCTCCCGAGACGGACGGACGGACGGGCGTTCTGTTCGCCAGGCTTGCCGTGTCCCTCTCAGCCCCGCTTGCCTGGGCGCCCGCGCCCGTTTCCTATTACAGGCTAGCCCTCCCTCCGTTCACACGCAGCGGCAACGCGCAACACCCCGCCAGCGTCAGACTCCCTAGGCCAAAGAGCCCGCCTTCCCCGAAAGACCTATCCGCGGCTGCAGCCGTGCCCAGAGCCCTCCTCCTTCCCGAGTACCAAAACAAATCTCCGCTTTCGGGGGGGGCGGAGCAGGACACGGAGGCAGGAAGCGGCCATGGCGGACTGGGGCCGAGGTGAGTGCAAAAAAAAAAAAAAAAGGCGGAGGAAACGGGGAAAGAGCGAGTGGGTGCCGCGGCTCTCCTTTTCTTCATTGACTTGACAGGGTCATTAGTTTTGGAAGATGAGAGGGATGCAAAATAAGGAAGGGGTGTTTTCGAGCCATCCTCTGTTTAGAGGTCTCTCCATTCCTTTCGCATTACTCCAACCTTTTGGGGATGGAGACGGGCACCATCGTCTGTAAAACATCTGGCAGGCAGCTGGCAGGAGGGAATGTCCTCCGGGAAGAACAGGTACCTTCTCTGTTCTCTTCTCTCCGTGGCCACCACGTCAGCTTTCCTGCTTTCGCTTAAAGGTCTTGGTTGGGGCCGAAATAAAAGGTAATAGTAAAATACAGAACAGAGTTGGAAGCAGGGATGAAATCCAGCAGGTTCTGACAGGTTCTGGAGAACCGGTTGAGCAGTTCAGAGAACTTGGAAATATCACCTCTGACTGGCCCCAGAGTGGGGTGGGAATGGAGATTTTGCAATATCCTTCCTCTGGAGTGGGGTAGGAATAGAAATTTCCCC
>JANHFM010008444.1:174545-196916 GCA_032468115.1 Grayia smithii
CTGGCAAATACCACCTCTGGCTGGCCCCAGAGTGGGGTGGGAATGGAGATTTTGCAATATCCTTCCCCTGCCATGCCTACCCACAGAACTGGCAGGGAAAAATTTTGGATTTCACCCCTGCCTTGAACTGAAATGAATATGGAATTCATTTCCATATCTTCCACTTGTACGAATAATAACTTCTGGTGGTGTGGGGGGTGGGGGGGAAGAGAACATTTTTCAATATATGAATTGAATATGAGTCCAAGAGATTTTCCCCCCTGGATAATGCAGAGCTGAATTTGTGTAGTTTTAGGTTACACCTCAATACCTATTTACACAAAAATTGTATAGTTGGAAGGGGTCATTTAGCCATCAGGTCCAACTAACTGTTCTTATTCAGAATTAGCTATAGAGAATTTAATTTGATTTATTCCCCAGAACAGAAATATTGGACTGCAGTGCTAACATTTCTTGGATTGATTTATTAATAACATTTTCATAAAGCTCATCAGTGTAAACTTTTTCAGTTAATCTCAGAACAATAAAAATACATAGTATAACAGAATGAGGAAAAATGTAAATGTTAGAACAGACAAAATCCAACAGAAATAAAACTTTGCAACTGAAATTTAAAATCCCATCTTGTACCCATCCAAGCTGATTGTTGGAAGGCATAGGATAGTTTGCTGCTATTATTTCTACTTGGCCCTATTAGCCAAGAAGAGACTGCCAGTAAGGGTGTGTTTTGGTTATCATAGAAAACTGCTGCTGGTTTTCCTCCCCATAGTGATTGATTGCAGAAATTCCTGACATAAAATGTTCTCTTGGTTGGAAAAAGTTGCCTTTAGATACTCCAGAGTGGCCTCCATGAGATCCATCAGCCTTTCTGATACATCTAATCCTTTGGTCAACGCATGGCTTTGCTGCTTAAACAACCTCTCAAAACATCCTCCAACTTTCACGCTTGCCTGTAGATCTAGGGATGAAGCAATACATCCACCTGGTTACATGTTACTGGATTAAAAGATTCCTTATTTGAAGGTTGTCTGAAGTTGTCTGAAGGTTGAATAATTGCAGCTGGACTAATTTTTAATTTCAAAGACATTTCACTGATCATCCAGGCAGCTTCCTCAGTCTGTGCAAGGCAGAGAGTTAGACAGAGTCGTTGGAATGTACCAACTCCTGCCACACCAATCTCAGGGGATACTTCCCCAAAATGCATTGCAAAATGTTGATGAAGATTGTCAATCATCCAGACAGAGATGTCGGAAGCTTATCTGAAATTATCTAAAGGTTGAATCATTGCAACTGAACTAATTTTTAGTTTCAGAGATGTTGGAATCCACTCAGGTTGGTGTGGCAGGGGTTGGAGTGGTGGGTTGCTCCCGGTTCGATCTGGTTCGTGCGATCCGGTAGCAGTGACGTTATGACATCACCAAACCAGTTCTCCGGGGCCTGGACTCGGGCCCACCCGCACGCCCAAACTTACGATTTTCTGGTAAAACCCCCGAAAACAACAGAGCACTTGTTTCAAGGTTTTTCCTGGAGAAAAAGTTAGTGTGCATGCACGGTAGCGCAAATCGCGTGCGCGTGCATGCAGGAAGAGAACCGGTAGTAAAGGTAAGTAGAACCCACCCTTGAGGGGTTGGTACATTCCAACAACTCTCTGCCTAACTGCCTTGTGCTGACTGGATGGGCAATGAAACATCTCTGAAACTAAACATTAGTCCGGTTGCAATGATTCAAACTTCAGACAACTTCAGACAATTGTTAGACATGTCTGCCTGGATGATTGCGAATCTTCATTGAGAAAGAGTCCTTGTTAAATCTAGGATCTGATTTCAGAACTGAATGGATCTTACTCTAATTACTTTGATTGTTTTTTTAAAAGAGTAATGCAGGACAGAAACAGTCAAGCTGGTAAAGGGATTATCACAGAGAAGACTGTTTATCAAATAACTATACAGAGCTAGTTTGTGTAGTGGTTAAAGCATTAATCCAGAAAGTGGGAGACCCTGACTTCAAGTTTCACCTTAGGCACATAGTTGATGAGTGACCTTGGGCCAGTCACTTTCTTTCAGCTCTAGGAAATAGGCAATGGAAAACTACTTATGAAAAACCTTGCCAAAAAAATTGCAGGGACTTGTCCAGGCAGTCTCTGACAATCAGACACAATTGGATGGAGGGGGGGGGGAAGTAAAATAACCTAAATGAAGTCAAAAGGACTGGAATCTTAATGATCTGGGAAAACTGCTGAAGCTACTTGGAGTAATCCTTTTTAAAAGAATGCCTTTACACAATTGGTGATCATTCAAGTCTGCATAGCCATCCTCATTTGATTGAGTATATCACCAAGTACTGCAATAAGATTAATGGATATCCATAGGATTATCTATGTGGGTATGTGGCTAGAATCTTGGTCTTGACAAAAGAATGTTAAGCACTTGGATTTTTAAATGATAGTATTCAAGGGGGGCTGACTGTTATAAACTTCATCTCAGTAATATTCTCCCAAAGAAAATCAAACCCAGTTACTTACGAGATTTTCTGTAAACAACAGTTACAACTGTTCCAAGGGACTGAACTCTCCATAGATTGAATGTGATACTGAGAGGCAGTGTTAGGAAGGCAAAGATCATTTTAGATTGTTAGCCCTATAACTCATTGAGTGGCCTTATTTGGCATGCATTATCTTTCTTTCTAAGCTATTTTGTAGAATAAAATAGAGAAAACTACATATGATGCTATGAATCCTTTGGACAAAAGGCAAGTAGGATGGAACTATAATGAATAAACATTATTTATTTATTCTTCCTGTCTGCATTTTGGTAAGCCATTTCCCCCTAATCTTGTATCCCCAGATGTATTGGAATATAACTTCCATCATCTCCTCCTAGAAGGTCTGGCATGAGTTACAGTCTATTATACCTGAAGGCCTTAGTATTGGAAATAATTCAGTCAACTTCAAAGCTCCCAGAAGTATCATTAGGAGGTGCACCAACTTCCATGGCATTATATCCTAGCTAGTTGTCTTGGCAATGCCTACCTGCTGTCACTATATGTTCCATGCTGGGAAACCGCTTGAAGACTGCAGTGCTGACTGAGCGCAAGATCAACACACTCAGTAGATTAATGTAGCGCATGAGTGTGCGCCGCAGAAGACGCCCATACTCGTCCTTCCCATCCACGCCACTTGAAACCAGATTCATAATGCGATCAGGCCATGGGATACTCTCGTACTGTCCCCACCAGCGAGATACCACTAAAGTTACATAAAAGCCTAGAAAGGAACAAGGACAGCAAGGCACAGCTCAAAATCAGCCAGTTCTCTGTGGATAGTATCCATTTTTTTTGTATTTTGATTGTCCAGAAAATACATGCTCTTCTATGATAACAAAACCGAGGCTTTGATGAAAGCCCCACATTTGTTTACAGAATATATAATAATAATCAAAATTATTATCCTAAAGATTTTGTGTTGGGAGAAATAACTACCTGAATGGCAGGATGGTATCAGTAATGCTTTGATTAAAATCTTGCTGAGAACTATCATTCATTTTTCAACTTTTTGATCACCTGGATATAAAAATACTGGTCATAAATAAAGAGGCACTGTAAAATTGTCCTGCAGTAATATTCTGCAATAGGGAAAGGTTTGTAAATCATCTCACGTGCTATAATTTAAAAATAATAATAGTATAATTCATCTTTTCCCCATCTTCCACACTTCTTGTGATCTTTTTAAAAAGAGCAACAAAACCTAAGGGCTACATTACATATTTTGGGGAAAGCCAAAAAAAAGAAAAAGAAAAGGAAAAAGAAAACAATAACCTGCTTCCATAATGTTATTAATATAAAAATAAAGGATCTGTCCCTGAAATCACCAGGATGTGATCTCAACACAAATGACTTTATCTTTTAATCCCTATTTTGCCTCTTTGGAGAATGAAGTGAGTTGAACCCACTGGAGATAATGGACTATAAATAAGCTTAGAGACAGCCAGTTCAACTGGACTTTGGTTTAATGGTTTCAATAAACACTAATTCATTAATACTTCCTTTTTAAAAGGTCACATAGAAAAATTAGAAACACCATTTGGATTTTCTATCCTAAGCACTAACGTTAAAGCTACTGCTTGTTGTAGATAAATGAGTTAACTAACATATATAGAGAGATCACATTCATAGCATTTGTCTCACATTTTTGCGATCTTACCTAAGACAAAAGACACAGGAATCAATTCAGCATAGCTATTGCAGTAAAGGGCTAATTTTTCAAACATCAGCCTTTGACTTTCATTCAGAATTAACCTGCAATCAAGCACACTGTGATCAAGCACATTGTGATCTGTCTCAAAAAAGCAAAAACGTATCTTATTGGTGAGAACAAACAAAATATTAATTGCTCTATGAATATAGACTCAGGTGCATTCCTGTACATACTGGGGATTGTTATTGTGGTTTTGCAAAATTGAAATCTTTTTTATGTGTTCCATACAGGTTACATGCGTTAATGCAGCACTTTTGCTATAGGAAAAGATCTTTTTTTTAACCAATCAAAAGACTATTCTTTAAACCGGGGGATATGTAATTTTTACTGCATATAGCATTTTCTTTGTGGTTTATTATAGGAATGTTAGCAATTATGGTCCACTATTGATTAATTCTTTTGTATCAGATCAGATGCCCTGCTTTATCAATCATCAACTAGCTATTTTGAGTCTGTTAAAAAAAAAGTGGTCATATATGAGAGTGTGTATGCCTGAATGGTAACAATGAATTGCAACTGCCACAGTAGGCTACGTTATTTTGCAATTGTATTGTTTCAAGTCCTTAAACTCTATCACAGCACATCTTAAACATTTTTTATGGGGAAAAAAGACTAAAGAAGCAGCGGGAAAGCAGAAATAAGGAATGGGAGATTCCATTGTCTGAACTGCCCTCCAAAGAATTTTTTTTTTAATGAAATGTGCTCCTAGAAGCATGTACTGTTGTTTAAGATTAGAACACATAGTTTATCTGCTACAAAGTGCGTGGAGAGCAGAAAGGAGAGTGGAAAACAATTATTGAGAGGCGTTGGCTCACTACCTTCAGAAGATACAGAAGTAACAACCAGACCAAGAGGGACAAAGCTACCCTACTGATCCCAAAACCCAACAACAACGCTGTTCAGGTTTAGAGAACTGGAAATGCTCACCTGTAGATGAGGCTGATGCCAAAGTAAAGTGATACGAAGATTAATAACTCACAATAGAGGAGCTTGTAAATGCTGCCTTTCCATTGCAGCAGAAGCTGTGAGAAAGTGCCCAGGCGGGCCTCAGCTACACGGTATGTGTAGGTCACTGTCATCCCAGGGCCTGCTAGAAACAAACAGCAGCATGATGGCAAGTATTAAACCAGAAGAAAGACCCATAGAAAGACTACCACCATTCAAAAAAATTCACAGTGAACTCAAGAATGAAACAAACAGAGTCCATCATACAAAAATATATCTTCAAGTACACTATCTCAAATGCAAATTTCAGTGCAAATTTCGGGCTCAGTCAAGTTCAATTCTTCCTGATATTCCATGCATTGTAGAAATTTAACATCCAGCGTGGGCAGCCATAATCCTAGTCTAACTGCATAAACTCCCAATTTATTTCCAAAAGCAATCTGCAAGTGATCAGGCAAGAGTTCTAGTCAGAGTAAAGCAACAAACCTCTGGACAAAATGAGGGGAAAAAGAAAAGTGGGGGAGGAGAGAAAAACTAGCTCTGTATCTCCTTATATTATAATTTCCAGAAAATGAAAAAAAATAATAATCTGAAGATAAAAACTCATAAACAGTATTTTAAAGTATGGTAACTGCAAACCAATTAGCCCAGTGTTTTTAGGCTATTTCAGAGACTGAGTTCAGAATTTCACAGAGAGAAAGGCAGACAAACATGAAAAGTGCCAGAGCATTTATTTGCAGACAAGGAAAGAATTTAAGAATAATTCTGAGGTAGTAGAATTTACTCTTTACTACTCTGTAGTAAAGAGTAAAAAAAGAGGTAACACTATAGAGAAACTTCTCCAAATTGGGGCATAATTGAAGCACAGATTTTTTTTAAAAAGGACAACACAGAAAAAGTCATTTATTAGGCAGTACCATGACTCTGGTAGGAACTGCTGCCCAGGAAAAAGTTTACAGATTTAAAAGGAAGATTAAAGCATGTTGATCCCTCAAAGGACCTTTTCTACATTGCCCCAAGCAATCAGCAACACTGCTCTGTTTTTGGCTAAAAATGACTGGAGTGGGTGATTCTGTCCACCCTGTGTTGCAGAGTGAAAAAAATGAAGTATGAGATGGCAGAGAATTTCTACACTGTGTCCTTGTCTCAAAGAGACACACAAGGGACAAATGATTAAGACAGAATGCAATGGAATGCTATATTTGACATCATTTTCCCCTTGATTATGTAAGTGTCATAATTTTCCTTTGAGACAGTTCTCCTGGCTCAGTTGCATCATGCCTGGAGTTGCTCAACATGATGGATTACATGTTTTTCATAAACTTCTAATGTTTATACTGTGTTTCATCATAAAGGTTGCTGGAGAAATATGATGATCGCCACCCAGAAATATTGAATGATATACAGTATTATATATAATTGGGGAAAAACTGGAGCAAGTAAGTGAATTTGTATGCCTTGGTAAAATATTTACTAAAGATGGCTCGCTCTGTCTGTCTGTCTGTCTGTCTGTCTGTCTGTCTGTCTATCTATCTATCTATCTATCTATCTATCTTCTTAAATGCCCACCTTCCCTCATATATAACATTTATATATTGCTTGAAATTGAAATGGCTCCTGGATAGAACATTTTAAGAAGTGCAAATGTTGGTATAAAGCTAGGGGGTGCTATGTGATCTGCTGCTGTAAAGAATACATATTTGTCAAAAGAAGTGAAAAGGGTTGTGTATGAAAATGCTTTTGAAACTGTCCAAACTGTCCATTGTTATGTGGAAGCAAAAATTGGATATATCAGGAGAAATATTTAAGTTAACTGAATGCAGTAGGAATGGGTTATGTATATGTGATAAAACAAGAAGAGACGGTGTTAAGAATGAATGGGTGCTGAATAGAAAAGTGAGTTGTTTGTGCCTATAATGTGAATGAACAAGGATCAAATTTCAAAACAAATATAGAATGAAAGGGTGAAGAAGAAAGAAAAAAAAAGAAGCCCAAATTTAAAGAAGAGGCAATGTACGAATCAGTATATGAGCAAGGTTAAGGAAGAATGGCCTTGGGAATAAAATGATAAGGATAATGAAAGTTTTTTTAAAAAAAATACTAAATATTTTCACATAAGTAAAAGATAAATAGGAAATTACATAGAATGAAGTTAATGAAGAAGAGAGAAAAGAAGTAGAAAATACATTGCAGGTAGAAAAAAGGAAAAATATATAGGGCATAAAGAAGCAGCTTCTAATTTTCCTTACAACAGTTAGAAACAACTTCATCATTTCTCTTCCCTCTTTAAAGTTACAACATGGTCCTCTTTATCCCATATTCAATCCTTTTAAATCAGCAAATCCATAAATCACCAATTCATTTTTTCCAATTTCAACAAAAAAGTCCATAAGATGTTTCCAATTCCATGATTTGATGCAAACCAAATTTATCTGTATTTCTTGTTTCTTATCTCATACTTTAATCTCTTCAGTTTAGTATTTTTTTGCTTCCTTTTTTTCTGTTTTTTACACTTTATTTATCATTGCTCACCCAGAAAGAGAATAATGTTTAGGGAATCTGTATTACAAATAGAAATGCATTGTTAGAATCTTTCAGATATGCAGATTACTCAGTTCTTAAATGTTGGAGGGTTGTCTCCTTATCATATAACAGGTAACTTGGCATCGTACAAATTGTGTGGCATTGGACACTTTGTATGCACACTCTTTGTCTTGGCAGCATTACTTGGTGGGAAACTCTTGTGTACAGTACTTTACATTTTTATTGCCTTTCTGTTTTTTAAGAAAAATATATCAGTGTTATTTCAGTCAGAATTATTGCATGCACTGAATCTTACTAGAAGAATCTTAAAGTAGGGGTATAAATAATAGTGAGTAATAGAGTAATGATAAAAAGTGCTTTTCATGCAGACTTGAAAATCATTTACAAAGATTACTAATTTGTGTAGTTATTTTTTATTTATTTCTTTTGCTTTTCCACTGCATGCAGGTAAATTTGCTGCCATGAAACTCACACACAGAATTCTTATTTTTACCAAACATGGAAAACTTCAAATCATGTCTGTGAGAATAACGCCCATGAATTTTTGCCAGATGATATTTCTAGGAACAGAGTAGGCAGTACAGATTCAAAAGCTATACTGCCTCCTGTATGTAATGCAGCAGAGCTACAGTGCGTCCTTCAGCTTATTGGAACTCAGGCTGCTAAGAAGGAAGGATAGTCTCCTAGCAAATAGGATACCCTTTAACTGCATCTTGCAGAGCTGAGAAGAAGAGACAAAAGATACTTTGAGACCAAGTTGCCCCATTCCATTCATAGAATTTGATAAGCAGAGAGGCAAACCTCATTTTCCGTTGATAACCCTGCTGTTTCTCCCAGTACTTCCTTCTCCTTTGGAAGAAAAAAATTGTTATGGAAGGAAAGGCTACATTTCCATTTTATGATAGTAAAAAATCACCATGGGAAGTACCTTTGATTACCAATGCATAGCTTTTCTATGGACCAGTGCTAAAGCCCAAGATCTCCTCCTCCCAAAACATAGATATTGGGAGAGAGAAAGAGACAGCTGATGAGGGAATGATCACAATATTATCTAAAGGTAAATAGTCAGGCTCAGCTGATTGGTAGACAGATCAATCTTAGATCATATAGTTGTAGTGATTTCTTTTGCAAGACTCTCTCCTGGCAAATTCCTCATAAATATTAGGAGTGACCAATTCTATGACCAACAATCCTATAAATTATCTTATCAAGGCAGATAATCTTCAAAAAAGAAGGGTTCACTTCAAACATTATATAACACAAATCCATCTTCTTTTAAAGCTTTCATTTTTTCTTATAAGTGTACTGTCTACATTGACATTCCTAAATACAACCAATGTGGTAAAAACAGATTTTTCTATTGATTTCATGTGTGGATTCTCCACATGGAATGGTGACTGAGATCTATAAAGTATAATATTTTATATATAGCATATTCTGATAGGATTTGTGTGCCTCCCCCTCCAATTTGGCAGTCTGGAGCAAAGAACCATGATCTCAAACAGAAGCTGTTAGTTTCAAAATGTTTTATAGATCTTATGGAACCAAGCCAATTATAAGTTCAACATGATTATTTAGGTGCAGAAGGAAGCAGCTCCAAAAAGTTTAAAAGAATTCTTAATTTAATTAATTCAATATATATGTTTAATAAGAATATTTATATTCTGGAGAACATTAATAAAAATTGAAAAAGCCAATCAAAATTAAACAACACAACTCTAGATTCTCAGTAAGGTGACCAGGTACTCCAAAATGATCCACTTTATACAAGGTTGCAGGATGAATATGAGCATGACAGGTGTAGTTTTACTAGTATGAGCAAGACAGGCTTGCCTTGCTGAAGCTCCCATCTCTTTTATGCATCCTGAAAAAAATGTAGGATCTGTTCTGCCTCTTGCCTCCTCCCTTCATTTCAAATTATTCATTTTTCAAGTATGCATCTCATAATAATGAGCTGATTAACACAGAGTTTGTACTCCTCTCCTCTGTCGCAAATACATTTGCCCAAGTAAAAAACACAGAAACATCAAGCAACTTCTTCACATAGAACAACAACAGAGGAACTACTTACAATAGCTTCTGTCCCTGTCCTTCAAAGCTGAGAAGATGGGCCTGGTGTGGATTTCAGCAAGGTTCTTTTGCAACACACTTAACACTCCACCTCTTCCCACCTCTGTGGCGTGTGGCTAATTGAACCTGACAGTGACCTGGTGCACTAAGAAGCCTGAAACCCACTTGGGAGCCACAGCTGGTCACCTGGTGTCTTAATCCCACTCCCATTACAAAAGGCACTCTGTGGTCTTTTCCTGTGCTCTTTCCTAATCTTCTGAGTAAGCCTTATGTGTTTAGAGAGGCAGCAGCCTGGGAGAGGGGAAGCAGGGGGTGGCCCTTCAACTGAGGCTGCTCCTGTTGGCTGACTCCTGGCACAGCCGTGGCCTCCACAAGAAGAAAGGCATTTATCACACTAATTCTTTCCTGTTTGGATCTTGCTGAAATGTCATTTTTAAGAAACCCCAGGGATTAAGTGGGACTGGAATTTTCCATAATGTTTATAGGGCATTTGTCATATTGGATGGAGCTCAACTCAAACAGATGCAGACTATGTCTTGCTGTAAGCTAGGACATTGCTGCCTCCAAAATCTTGAACCCAGGTGCATGCTTATCTTGATGTGCTATCACATCACTTGATTGGTTAAATGTTTTATATGCAAGGAGTATTCTACCCAATCATAGAATTGTAGCATTGGAGAGGACCTGAGAAGTCATCTAGTCAAAATCTGCTGTTCAAAGCAGGTTCTACTGTGTTGGATTAACTCTTCAGCTGTTCATACAGCTGTTCACTACCTCCTGCAAAGAAGAGTATACCTTGGCAGCTTGTTCAACTATCAAAACTCTTACCATGCTTTTTGAAAGTTTATCTTTGTAGCTGTACAATTTCCAGCCATTTCTACCCAATAGAGGGTAAATCTTCATATTGTGTTTGAGAAGATATGATAGAGTTCTGTTTGGGGAATTGGTTTTGTGAAATCTATTTTGCAAATGGGAGGATTTACACGTCTCTTTGTAATTATAGTATCAAACTAACATAATATATGACATATAGTTCAATCTTCTTAGCGCTCTTTCTCCTTAAAAATGTATTCTTTATACTGGTTAAAGAACCATCATGACTTCTGGGTGCTGCAGCATACAAAGAGCTTCAAAGTTACATAATATTAGTTTAGTTGTGGACATATGTGACTTTCTACCAGTATCTTGAAATTATTATAAAATTGACTGGACTGGGTTTTCAGATCAGATTAAATTGAGAAATTCATTAGAAATTGCAAAGCTTCTAAAGGATTTCTGAGTAGGAAAAGATGTTTCGCCCTCAATATCAAATTAAGGAGCTATGTTTTGGAGTGTTTTGGACTATGTTTTGCCAAAAGAAGCTTGAGTGAGAAGAAACAACTGGAACCTGTAACTCCAAACAAGTTGCTTTTCCAACATCTCCTTCTTTTCTTAGATTTTTGAAGTCTGTGTTTAGTGTCCATGGATCCACGGATGCAACCAAATTTGATGGTGTCTCCTTATTTCCCAATCAGCGGAATGGCTTACCTCCAGAAGTTGTAGGTGCTCTATCACTTAAGAAGATATTGGACAACCATTTGTCTGTTTGGGCAGAGGGTTGGACTAGAAGACCTCTAAGGCTCCCTCCAACTCTGTTATTCTGTATCTGGGCACATAGAAATAATTTCCTAACATCTCCATGTACTACAGGAGGGACTGCTAATTATATTAATATTCCATCTCAGAACTAAATTTTAATTTAAATATATTAGGCATAAAGATAACTATCATTCTGTGTATAAGCTGAATTTTGTCTAAACAGAGACAAGGCCACTGAATTCATAGAACCAGCTGGCCATGATCTGAAGCAAATGAAAACCAAAACTGTCACAGTAATATGAATTGTTAGTAGTATCTGCAAAAATAGAGCTCATCCGTTGTCTTTCTGCTTAGTTTCAATCTAATTTTAACATACAGTACTGTAACTATCCTTTCATAATGAACTATCTTTGTGCTTTTCATTAGAACCAGACACAAATTATCTGGGAATTCTTAACCAACTTTGTGGATAAATGTGTGATCAGAACACAAACTATAAATTCATGGGGCAGTTTGGGCTTTTCCACTGTAGTCTATAATATAAAGTATTGCAGATTTTACTAAAGAATCAACACCTATTAATGCTAGCAGTCACATTTCTGGAAGCAACCCAAAGATATACTGAAAAGCAGCCAGAGAAAAATTGTGATCACTCCTTATTCAGATTTGAAAGAGTGACTGAGGTACACAACTCAGCTCCATCTTGTGTGTGTGTGGGGGTGGGTGGGTTGTGGAGCTGCTTTTGTCAGCAATGTGAAGACAAACTACACCCAGCAATTTTCTGTCCTATACACCTGTATAAAAAGAAAGGCTGCACCGATCCCATATAAAAATGTTGATATACTTTTCCTTAGATTAGAAAAGATGATTCCCATTCTGACTTTTGTGATTTTGGAAGTATGTTTCAAGCAATTGGAAAGAAAAAGAAAAGGCATTTTTTGTTTTAAAGAGGATGCATGGAAATTTAGCAATTAAAAATACATGCAAATGCAATGGGCATTCCCCACTCCCATATCAAGTAGAGCAATTTGGTGGTGATGGAGGACATTTGAAGACAACTATCAAATACTGGGAATTGAATCAGGAAGAAATAGTTTGAAGAATGTATTTGTCCATTTTGGCAACCTTAATTTTAGCTGAATTTCTTCAGTTCAAACTGGGTTGTTTTTAAACTGTTTCTTATATGCTTGTACCTTTCCCATTTACTGTTGGCATACCACTTTGTGTAGACAACTGTCTGAGAAGCAGGATATACAGTGTTGAGTAAATCAATAATACAATATCATTATTTAAAAATATATGTTAGAAAATGGTTTACACATTAACTGGTTGTCAATTTGAAAAGCATTTAAATTTTTTTGAGAGTAAATGTGGCTGAGAATCTGTAGATAAAATGTAATCTACATGAGAGCCGTTATACAAAGGAATAATATTTCTTGTTATTCTTTACTATATTTTTAATCACTCATAGTTCCAGCAGCCATACATTCTTAATTATAAAGGGCACTCTTTTCTTTCAGAAGATATCCTTTAGGTATATTTAATTTCCTTATTTATTTTCTTGGTTTTGCTCTTGAATTTTCCTTTCTGAAGCAAAGTTATAAACATAAACAGTTATTATTTTTTTATCCATATGAACTCTTACAATTTTCCCCTTTTCAGCTTCGTCCTTTATTTTTTCACCAAGAAAATATTATCATTGTACTCATAATAGAACAGGAAATGGGATGCACAGTGCCATAAAGTATTCAAAATATTTATAGCTTTCCTTTGCAGTTAGAAATTCAAGACACTTAAAGCACCTAACATTAAATGACAAACAATCCAGACACAAGAAACAGGCTATCAATCTGAGCAAACATGAGCTGAACAAACAGCAAATAACAGAGCATAGTGAATAAAAAAATATTCACCAAATTGCTACTGAAATTAATAATTAACATACAACCAGTAACCAAATATTATCAAAAAAGCAACAGATCTCCTGTGGGAGTGAACAATGTTCAAGGGAATCTGAGGGACTCAGACCTTGCTGGAAAATTGTGAGCTGATAAAACATTCAAGGTTTCTAGAGTCCTTAAAGTGACAGACCTATTATTCTTGCTATATTAGTACAAATTTTCCTTTCTACCTTCCTGTTCTACTACTGCCTTTGTTCAAATAATTTTCCAGGTCATCATAAATCCAATTTCTTTTTACTACTGGTTCTGTGGGCATGGCTTGGTGGGCGTGGCAGGGGAAGGATACTGCAAAATCCCCATTCCCACCCCACTCCAGGGGCCAGCCAGAGGTGGTATTTGCCAGTTCTCCAAACTACTCAAAATTTCTCCTACCAGTTCTCTGAACTGCTCAAAATTTCCACTACTGGTTCTTCAGAACCAGTCAGAACCTGCTGGTTTCACTCCTACTTACACATACATGATTCAGCAAGAAAGGGCAGTACCGAACATTTCAGCCTAAGAATCACCACAGCTTCTCCATTTTCATTCAAGTTATAGACTAGAACAAAAGGGTCCACCCTTGGCAGGTTTAAGATTTGTGGACTTCAACTCAGCATGATATCTGGGGAAATTCTGGGAATTGAATTATACAAGTCTTAAAGATGCCAAGGTTGGACTCCCTTGGTCTAGAGTCTAGAACTGAGTAGCATGTACATTTAAATAAACCAATTGAGATAAATAAATCCATCCAGTTGTTTTAGACTGCAGCTCCAAGCTACCAATAATCTGGGTTATTAGAGTTGTTGTCCAAAACAATTTGAGGGCAACATCTTCCCTTATTCCAGTTTTGATTACTAGCTGACTTCAACCTAGCAGAGTTTTGAAAAAGATTTATGTGATTTAAATGTTCTCCTTACTCCAGATCAGCAGCAAACTCAGCAATCTGAGAACAAATCAAAGAATACATCGGGTTATAAACTTCTACATTTGTACAAAAAACATACTCACCCATGCACACAAGATTCAGGCAATGCCAACATTGCTGAAGTTACGCAGAATTTGGGGTCATTTCTAGCTATATAGTTTCCCTAGACAGAACACAATGCTTTCCCAATAGCCATATTAAGCTCAACAACTAGGAAATTAAATTGTAATTGTGAAATATAATGATTCCATATACAAGTGCAAGAAATTGTCAATGATGTGGAATAACGATTCTGTTCCCGGTGAAGAGAAACCAAGATAAAACATTTATTAACTATGATATTGTACAATCTGCCCTGTGAGACTGATGGCAGGGTGAAAAGTTTACGTTATTGGTAGATGCAAAAACAAAGATAATAGGATGCGTGTATTTCACAAAGTTACACTGATGCACGTATACACACACACCTTAAGGCTTAAGTAGTCATTAAAAGGCTGACCTGTCATTTTTAAAATGCTGAATGGTCATTTCCCCAATTTGAAACCAGCTAGACAGGTGTCCTAAATTTATGGTAGTCCTTTTCTTGTGTGACTTCTCAGAGATAATAGTGACCTTTGTTGATTACAATGTATTTACCCTGCTAATCAATCTCTGGTGAACAATGCCTGTCTAAAGCTCACCACTATTTAAAATGCCATAAAAAATCATATGACAAAATCATATATCTTACCATACCAATGCCAAGATGGCAGCAAGGACTTTAATGTGGTTTTATTTATATCTATCTATCTATATCTATATATCTATATATTTATATCTATCTATCTATCTATCTATCTATCTATCTATCTATCTATCTATCTATCTATCTATATCTATCTATCTATCTATCTATCATCTATCTATCTATTATCTATCACATAACTATATCTATCTGTCTGTCTGTCTCTGTCTGTCTGTCTGTCTATCTATCTATCTATCTATCTATCTATCTATCTATCCATCCATCCATCCATCACTGTCTGTCTCTCTGTCTGTCCGTCCATCTATCCATCTATCCATGCATCCATCTATCATCTATCTGTCTGTCTGTCTGTCTGTCTATCATTTATCTGTCTACTCCTTTCTCTTCCTATTTCCCCCACAACAATCACCCTGTGAGGTGGGTTGGGCTGAGAGAGAAAGAGAGTGACTGGCCCAAAGTCACCCAGCTGGCTTTCATGGCTAAGGCAGGACTAGAACTCACAGTCTCCTGGTTTTTAGCCTTTAGTGCCTTAACCACTAGACCAAACTGGAATGAATGTAAATTAGTTTGACATGGTTTTTTCCCAGCTTTAGCCTCTCACCCACATGAAAGAACTCTGAATTCAAGATAAAGAATGTTTATATTAAACACATTGCATAATATTTCATGTACTACAGAACTTCTGGAAGGAATGACTAAAAGTCCTTTTACAGGATGCCTTATTTCTCCACCCAAACTCTCAGGCAAAGTAATGTTTATATTAAATACACTGGCTGATGTTTCGTGTACTTCTGAGATTCTGTTAGGAGTGAATAAATGATTTTTGAAGTCATTGTTAGAAAGGTCTTTGAAAGAACTGGATCTTTAAGGCGATTAATGTTATAACAACTACATTGGATGACTGTATCATATGCTTTATCTGTAACATCAAATCCACAATATACGTGTTATTCACTTTGGCTGATCTGCAAGTAAAATTAAACCCAAGAAATGCTATTTATTTTTCTGAAACTCCAGTTATTTCTCTTTATATTAGACAGAGCACTACAGCAATTCTATCAATCTTGGTATGAAATGGAGAACACAGTAAGCCTTCTCAATCGCTCAGTTTAAAATTGTGAGGGTTTAAGCAGTGGTGAAATCCAATTTTTTTTACTACTGGTTCTGTGGGCGTGGTTTCGTAGACGTGGTGTGGCTTGGTGGGCGTGGCAGGGTAAGGATACTGCAAAAACTCCATTCCCACCCCACTCCTGGGGGAGGATATTGCAAAATCTCCATTCCCATCTCACTCTGGGGCCAGCCAGAGGTGGTATTTGCCGGTTCTCTGAACTACTCAAAATTTCCGCTACCGGTTCTCCAGACCCTGCTGAATTTCACCCCTGGGTATAAGAATGGAAAACAGAATTAAAGTTGCCTTGAGATAGTCTTCTTTACTCTCATTTGTGTCGGGTTATGAAGTGTACACTATTTTACTACGCTTGTATAAATATCACAGGTGAAGGGGTGGAAATCAGTGGTGGGTTTCAAATTTTTTTACTACCGGTTCTGTGGGCGTGGCTTGGTGGGCATGGCTTGGTGGGCATGGTAAGGGAAGGATACTGTAAAATCTCCATTCCCACCCCACTCCAAGGGAAGGATACTGCAAAATCCACATTCCCTCCCAATCAGCTGGGACTCTGGAGGCAGAGAAGAGATGGGGGCGTGGCCAGTCAGAGGTGGTATTTACCGTTTCTCTGAACTACTCAAAATTTCCGCTACCGGTTCTCCAGAACTGGTCAGAACCTGCTGAAACCCACCTCTGGTGGAAAAAATAATAATTCTGGGATGGACTAGACTAGAGTGTATCAGGAAATAAAGCCTGTCTGGTAACAGCTTATCATAATGATTTTTTTGTTTACTGGGAAACCCTTGGAAGACAAATTATTTTGAATTACTCCCACTCGAAGTTTCCAATGAAGAGAAAAGTCCAATGTGGATCTTCTGCTGCCTCCTATGAGAAGTTCAGAAATTATTCCTTCTGATGTGTCAGAATTGTGCCATGAGGTGAAGGAAACAATTTATTCAAAGGCTCTTGTATTTAGACTTGTCCCTGGACTGTCTAAAAATATTTACTTTCCATTATTTATCTTTAAATAATGGAATGGCAGAATATGAGGTGGCTGGATGGAGTCACTGAGGCAGTTGGAGTGAGTTTAAATGGTCTCTGGGGGATGGTAAAGGACAGGAAGGCCTGGAGGAAAGTTATCAATGGGGTCACGATGGGTCGGACACGACTTCACAACTAACAACTACAAAATTTATCTTTAAGTACCATTATGGAAAATATACAAGGAGAGAAACATTCCTTCCTCTTTAACTTGTTGACTCTTTAATATCAAAATTCTTCACAGGGCACATAGCATTATTTAAGCAATAAATAATCTACTTTGCCTTGTATACATTCTGTAAGTTCACTGAGAAAGTGCTCCTAAGCATTCAGAGTAGTTCTGATTAGGAGTTATATAGAAGCTACACAATGAGAAGTAGATATCAACTAAAACTCTTCAGTAGCTAATAAGAGTTGATGGTGGCTGTTGCTGTTCAGGGGAAGCTTTTATTCTGCAATTTCAGTTTTATCTCCTGCTTTTATTACCATCATTACTATTACAACAAAAGGAGGAAACCACGTAAATACAATAGTGGCCAAAATAGTGTAAACCTTTTGGGAAAAGTATATTTTTGAGGTTTAATGGCTAATAACACCATTTTTTTTGGAGTTTCAAGATAATCATATTCCACTGCTGGAATGGCCTGGGAATAGCCCAGACCTTAACCCAACTGAAAATCTATGGAGCCAACGAAAGAAACTTGTTAGTCAGAAGTGACCCAGCAATAAAACCCAGTTAATAGAAGCAATCATTTGATCTTGGTTTCACATTATAATAGCTGTAGAACTACGAGACTTGGTTTAGTCCATGGGAAGATGTTTTAAAGCCGTAATTCATGCTAAAGGTTACCCAACTAAGCATTAACTGACCTAGTGATAATTTTTGTATATCTCGTTTTTTCTGTGTTTCACTTTTCTTCTTTATACTATAACAGCTATTCTAATAGCAAATTCTTCATTAAAGTTATTGCATTACATTCTTGATTAAATTATCTTTCTATTGATATATAATTTTATGGTACTACTAAAAAAAAAAGTTGTGTTATTAGCCAGATTTAGAAAATACACTTTTCCCAAAAGGTTTCCACAATTTTGGCCATGACTGTATATTGTGTGTATACAACTGAACATATCCACTGAAGCCAGAAACTTCAAAATACAGCATTTCAGAAGTTTAATTCAATAGATATTATAGTTAGACTTGCTGAGACCTAGAGGAGTATTGGGGGTATGTAATCTCAGAAGATTATCCACCAAATGGATAGTAGCTGATGATCCCTCCTATGGCTGAACTTTTAGTTGAAAACCAGGGAGAAAAAAAAGATCATTATAGAGGAAGCATTCTGGAGATGATACGTTAGTGGAGTTTTGCTTCAATAAAGCAATTTGTTGAAGAAGAAGATTGTGAGGATTGGAAAAAAATTGTTCAAAGTATGGTCCAAAAGTTATATACGTAGCTGATTTGGAAAAGAGAAGATGGTTTTCTCAGGCTTGATGCCTCCTGTGTTCAACCTTGCTACATGTTTGATCTTGTATTTGACTAGCCTATTTTTCTGGAGGTCAGAAGCAAAGCTCAGCAATTACTTATTTTCCCCGATGGCAAGAAATGTGGCTAATAATAGACATTCCGATGATCAAATAGGAAAAAAACCACAACTCTAGTGGCACTTAAAAAGGACATTAGCAGATGGATAGAATGGGAATCTTAATGAAAAGAAAGCATCTACTTATACCAAAGAGGGCTTCATGGTATTCTTAGCTCAGAAAAGGGGACAAAATGTGGCCCAGTGTTTTAAATAAGCATTCGTCTCATGTAGTTTTGCATCAGGGACACGAATTCTTGAGGAAGCTCCCATAATTAATATCCCAAGGCTCACTTTGCTTTAATGTGAATAGATCAGTTGCTGAGGCTGCATTTTAAATCACCTCAGGCATAAAGTGAAGCTGAACTGAACTGTTTTACTGTTAGGAAGCCGTCGGAGAGCCACTATTCATCCAAAATGAAAGTCATTTCCCAAGTTACAATTTTTCATCTCTTAAGTTATATTTATAGTAACCTAAATCTGTAAGATACTGACTTGCCCAAGGCCAAAATATTGAAATGCTATCATTTGAATACAGCTTGCCTCAGCCATGTCCAATACCATTTTTCCCACTTGGTCATATTATCCTTTAAAATATAGACATTGTATTTCTTCTTGGCTAAGAAGAAATGCATCAAGTATAGGTAATATGTGGTGCATCCTGAATCTTTACATAGCATAAGAGTAGGAAAATATATTTGAGATGAAGAGTCTTATCTCCGAAAATAGAATCATCAAATCATGTAATTATGGAATTGGAATCAACTACTTCCAGCCTTCTGCAAAGCCAATTAAAACCTGTATAAATGGCCTAACTTCTTCTTAAAAATCCCCATAAATAGACAGTTCTACTGCTGCCTTGTATTATGTCTGGGAAATTTTCTCTTTTATTTAAACAGCATCTAGCCATCTCCAACTTATACCTATTATTTCTTTGGCTATAAAAAGAATTCATGATAAAATGCCCTATAGCACCCTGATATGATCCTGAGAATACAGATATTATGTTTTCCCTCAGCTTTCCTTTCTCTAGACTGAACATCAAAAATTATTTCAACCTGTTCTTATGCCTTCAGGTCTTTGTATTGTCTCCTCAGTATCTGGTCTATCCTGTCAAATGTCATTCCTGGGAGGTGGCGCTTAGAAATAAGACATTCCAAAGCAACTAGATGAACTTGCAGCTTCACTAACAATTTATTGTGGGCTGCATAGTAATAGTAATAAGAAGTCATATTGCTGCATGTGGTAAATAGCTCTGACTGTTTTGGATAATAATTAAAGACATACACACAGAGCAAAACACACGAACACTTTTATTGTCAATGAGAAACCAACCATCGTTTTATAATGCTCCTAATCTGGTTATCAAATCAATATTCATCCCCAAACTTCCAGCCTCATGAGATAGATAGATAATATTTATTTTGGCCAATGATCAGATAAAACAAAACATATTTAAACTAATTACATCAGAAAGAGAGGAGAAAACAAAGAAACAAAATAATTTATATAGCCATAAAATGAGTAAATATGGTTATCAGAAGTTAATTTTTTGTGCATATTCACAGCAGCTACACTATATAAAAAAGAAGCAGTAAGATTACTGGGCATAATTCAATCAAATAGAGGGTCCCTCAGCCTCTCCCTCTTCATTTATTTTAGTAAGAGAAAATTAATTAGACATTTAACAAGCTGTTTTGTGCAGCATCTTTTTCACACTACTGTCCACATTTATCATTACAATTATTGATCAGAAATCAATGGTACATTTATTTTAATTTAAAATAAATTTAAAATTTATTTTAAATTTAATTTAATTTAATTTTGCAAAACATTTTAATTTAGACCATCATGTTCATAATTTGACAAATACAGTAAGTCCTTGACTTATGACCACAACTGAACCCAAAATTTTGGTTCTTAAGTGAGACGATTGTTAAGTGAGTTTTTCCCCATTTTACAACTTTTTTTTACTGGTTGCAAGAATAAGCTTTATGGTTAATAATGATAGAAGACACTGCATTAGTGGTGAGTTGCTCCCGGTTTAGACCAGTTCGCGCAATCCGGTAGAGGTGATGATGTGACGTCACCGAACCGGTTCTCCGCGGCGGGAGCTGGGCCCACCCGCATGCCCATACTTACAGTTTTCTGCTCTGCGCATGCACAGAGTGCTTGGTTTGTGTTTTTTTCAAGTAGAATAGTAAATGTGCATGTGCAGAGCGTGCGTTTGGCACGCACACGAGCAAAGCGAGCATGCATCGATCATGCACAAAGCGCGTGCATGAAGAGAACCGGTAGTAAAGGTAAGTAGAACCCACCCCTGCACTGCATGTAAAATTATTTGGTCCTTTTAGCTACAGGACAAGGAGGGCAGCTCTACATTCTTAGTAAGAGTCCTTATAGTATAAACATTGTTTTTATACTTCAGTCATCATCTTCACTTTTTCTGCATTTCTTTGGTTTAAGAATATTGATTTAATCATTTCTCCCTTAGCTTTTTGGACCCTGCTACAAATATACTCTGGGGAAAATCAGCCAGCACTTTACTCTTTAAGCCTTTCTTCCCTGAGATTTGAAATCTACACTGCACAAGAATAGCAACCCCATTGAAAATAGTCATAAAATTATTAGATTATCTCCAAAGGGGAGTTGTGTTTTTCAATGCATATTTAAGTAGCATGGAGGAAATGAACCATGGCTTCTATCCAGGACACCATAAAAGGTCAAAGTAAAATTTGTCTATCAGGTATTTCTAATGGGCTGTTTTGGCTGTTATATGTTTATCATCTCTATCAGCTGGAGACCATTTCAATAATTATTGCTACATCTTCGGAGTAAATGGCACAATGAAAGTTCAGTTCAATGTAGAGATGTTTTGTTTCCTGCCTTGCAAGTGCAATTTAAATATTTAATAGAGATGAATGTATATTATAAATTTGATCCAGTAATATTCATAGCAGAAATTAGATTGTCTCAAATCATCTCAGGCATTTTATACCACTACTGCTACTATTATTGCTACTATTAGTATTTAATGCCCACATTGTGCAGTAATCGTAATGGCATTTTATTAACATTACAATGGAAAGCTTTATACTGTAAAGATAATCAAGTGAAGCTTATGATACTTTCATCAGGAAAAAAAACATAAATTCAAATACATTCCTTAAATGTACCTTCCCTTTCTATTAATTATAATAGTCCCAATGAATGCCTCATGATCATAACTGAGCATATTTCCTTTTCTTTTCTTTTTTAGGCTTATCTAGACTAAAAGCAAACAAAACACTTCCTTGATTCTATAAAAATGATAAACTTTTCATCCTAAGGCCATATATGGTTTAATTTTGTACGCCTTTTAGCCTAATCTGCCTGACTCTCTTTATGTATTTCTCTCTCTCTCTCTCCCTCTCCCTCTCCCTCTCTCTCTCTCTCTCTCTCTCTCTCTCACACACACACACACACACACTCATCTTTCTCTCTTTATCATCTCTGTCTCTATCACTTCTCTTTTTATCATTTCTCTCTCATCTCTCTCTCATCTATCCATCCATCCATCCATCATCTCTGCCTGCCTGCCTGCCTGCCTGCCTGCCTGCCTGCCTGCCTGCCTGCCTGCCTGCCTGCCTGCCTGCCTGCCTGC
>JANHFM010008446.1:0-10743 GCA_032468115.1 Grayia smithii
ATTGAATCATATTAGGAAACAGTCAGTAAAAATCTTAAGGCTACCAGCAACAAGGTTACAGTCATACAGTCATACATGGGAGGAGATGGGTGATAGGAAAAGTGAGAGCTGCTGACTCAAAACCAAGCAGAAGCTTTTTAAAATTATGGTTTTCTTTCTTGCAGCTACTTAGCTAGTTTTTCCTAGTAGACTGAAAGGTATTTTTTTTTCTAAACAAGTTCTTGGTTCTATTACAGTATTTCATTGATGTAATTATTAGCTTCTGTGCTCTTTTACTGTTGATGGACAAGGGAAGGCCTTCAAAGCTCGTAGAGATAAGAACTACTGCTTCATTTGAGAGGGCATTTCCTATTTCCTATCATAGCCAATGAAGTATTTGGAGTTAGCCAGCAAGGAAGGAAAACTGCAGACTAAACAGACAAGAGCACTCAATGTACCATTAGATGGGGAGGGGGCACCTTTCAAAGCCACAGTAGGAGAACTTGTCCAAATGTATGACTGGAGGGAGGCAAGTAAAAATTGATTTTGTTTTCTGATAGTAGGCAGCTCATCAGAAGAATCCCTCAAAGCATGTCTATTTCAAAGGGCTTGAGGATCTCATGGGAATGGAAAATTACTGAGATGGCTGTAACACTGAAGATGCTCTCTTCAAGTATTTTTAATATGGATGGTGTTTTTAAATTATTATTATGGAGGGTTAAATGTTTGTTTTATGCTTTGTTTTTTTATCGTATGCCACCCACTGCCACATTCTGTGAGATGAGCAGCTACATAAATATGAGGAATAAGTAAACAAAGAAACTAGCCAGTAAGTATAAGAAGTCCTAAATAAAATACAAGAAAACTGGATAAAACACTGGTTCTTCAAGGTTTTCCTTGAGATTGTATAGTTGTTGCTCAAAAGGCTTTGCATTTGCCCGCCTAATCTTTCCCTAAACAAAGAGCTGAAGAGAGATGTATTGGTAGAGATGCTTTTTTAAAAAAAAAAGTCTAGTGGGCTTATGGTCAAAACAAACCAAAAATTTCAAACTTCACCAAAGAAAGATTTTGGCTGCTATGAAATGAATCTTTTGATCTTGCCATCTCTTTTGTGTATGTGTGAAAGAAAGACTCCTCTCCTCTCCTCTCTCTTATATTTTACATGCAATCACCCAATGTCCTTTTCAAATTCCTTCTATAAGGAAGAGAAATATTATCCACATCCAATCCCTCTGCCACTCTCAGTTGATGGAAGAAAATGGAAAGGTCCTTTAGCTAATGCCGGGCAATGTTGTGGCATTCACAAGAATGGGGAGAAGTTTGTGTGATAGATTCAGAAGGTAATGATTATTATTTTTTGTTATTACAGATTTAATAAGGGAGCTGTCATTATTCTGCTTGACAGGCTCTGGCTGTCACTGGAAAAGCCTTTGGCTGTCACTTGAAAAATATAAACCCTCCTTTCGTATTTTTGATCTCAAACTGTGCTGTTATTTCTACTATAACTTGAGGAATCTTGTAATGTGTTTTCAAAGGAATAGGAAAAAACAGGAGGTTTTAGTCTTTCAAGATGTTAATTTTGCTAGTTCAACTTTTGTGGAATCAGAAAGCGGTCATTGGCTAATTAAGTGTTTCAAATGTTCACTTTCATCTTCTTTGTAACTGTAAAAAGCTAAAGGCAATGGAGAGGGGTGGGCCTACACTTCAGTGATGAAAGTGCAACCACGCTGTGCTTGCAAAAGAAAGAGTTTCCAATTTTGAAAATTCACAAACTAGAGGCCTTTGTTTCTGTCAATCACTGGGGAAACCTCCAAGGTAACTTGACCAATGATCAAACCCAAATTGATTTAGCAATGTTACAGGACCACACCCCACATCTATATTTTAACTGTATCAACATTTCTTATTTCCCTTAATGTTTTCATAGCATTCTCTGTTTAAGCATCATGTATGAGAGCTTTCATGATTCACCTTGCATATAACCACAAAGGATAAAGAAGAAAATGCTGATATACTTTTGTCTTGAAAGATTGATATCTTGAAAGATTGCAAGCAAGATTGATATCTTCATCTCTGAAACACCTTAAGATTCTCTTTTTACCCTTCTGTTTCTTTTTACTTAAATAGCTGATTTGAATTATAACACTTAGCTTGTGTAGCACTTCCCCAAAAAGTAGTTGAAGTATTTCATACTCTCATAAGAACCTTGTAAAATGGTAATCTTTCTCTTCCTCCTTCTTCCTCCATCTTCCAAATATATGATGCATTGCAGATTAGTTTGAACCAGATCTAGTTCTTGTCCTTAAAAATCTGTAATTATATGTACAACATATAATACATACAATTATAATAATTGTATGTATTATATGTTGTTATGGAGAAGACAAAGCAAAAAGAAAGAGAAAATCAAGGAAACCAGGGAATTAATTTGCCCAAGTACTGTTACGTATCTTGGGGACAGTGCTAAGAGACTACAGTAAAATGAAATTTCTACAGCATAGCAATAACAATAATTTTTAGACTTATACCCCACTTCATAGTGCTTTATAGCCCCTTCTAAGCAGTTTACAGAGTCAGCATATTGTCCCCAACAATCTGGATCCTCATTTTACTGACCTTGGAAAGATGGAAGGCTGAGCCAACCTTAATCCAGTCAGGATCGATCTCTTGGTAATTGGCAGTGTTAGTCTGCAATACTGTATTCTAACCACTGTACCATCATGGCACAAAAGGTATGAAAAGCAGTGTGTTTCAAGAAAGGATAGGGTTTAGGCCATGGATTTTGTTTTCTTAGTTTAGGCCCAAAGAGCGAGGTTGGGAAGATAAGTTTGCTAACCATCAAACATGGCAAAAGATTCAGAGTGATGGTATTGGGAAGTAAAGGAATGGTGGACAACTTTTGTCTGTACTCAGTGTGTACCAGAGTTCTACAACATAATTATGTATCTCTCTTCCATTTTATGACCATTTATGATCTTATCTTAACTCCAAAGAAGTGCTGGAAACAGGAAGTGAAAGGGTAAGTAAACCCTTGACAATTTTATTAGCAAATGGAAAAAATACAACATACAGAATTGTAAATAATGCAATTAGAAAATATCAAAAATGAGTGAGACTGAGCAGAGATTAGAGCCCATTTGAACAAATATTCCATGGAAATAGAATGTAGAGGAAGGTAAAGATTGCAAATGAATGCAAAATTTGTTAACAGATAAAACTGACAGTAAAGAAATCTCAGCCCTAAAATAATAATAATCGGTATTGAAAGAATCACCATCAGTCAATTGCAAAAGGCAGCTTTGCTTGGAACAATTTACATTCTGCAGTGATACCTTCAACACCATCAAATATCTGCCTATCCCAGATCCTTGGGAAAAATGACAAATCCAGTTTGAATCTCTGGCTGACTGTGCAACCCACTATAATAAATTACATTTATATGCTGCCAAACTCCCAGCAGCTCTGGGCAGCTGGAAAAGAAGCAAGTATAGAAAAGAGTTTCAAAATAATCCCACCTTGATTTTTCATGGTTTAAGAATTAACAGAAGGGAAACTCTGGCAGACTTTCAAGGTTCTGTTATTATACCCTACAAAATTAGAATTCAATCCTTGTGGTATATGATTACTGATGTGCCCTACCTCAGAGTGGTGAGGTACAAGCAGCAGAATATGCTTTCCTTTGGGTCTGTATTCATCTGCACAAAATGATGTATGTCAGTATTGCTATTCCATCTAATATGATGCTAGTGGAGTAAGTGTCAATTTTGGAGCTTTAGAAGACTGAGATCTTACCTGTATGGTGATTATGCCTATGTGTATTGCTGTCTGACATATTACTTCCAGAAGCAACTTATTCTTTCTATCTATAAGTTTGATAACAAGTAGGATAACGGTAATGAAGCTGAAAATCAATCCAGAAAAAAAATAAGCAGAGATACACTTGGTGAAATCTGGAATTAAAATTCAGTCTGTTCTGATGGGATATAATTAAAAAAAATATTTTTAATGAGGTTGAAGATCCATATTCTGCAAATAAAGATGACCATGTACAGCCTCTGGTTTCTCAGAAGGGAGTAGCAAGAAATATTTTCATTATTACAACTCCTGTGCCATTCTTGAGGCAGTTGAATTTGGCAAGAGATACCCATACATTAATTACATTCCAGCTTGTCTACTGCAATGTGTTTTGCTTACGAATACCCTTGAGAAGTAGGCAGAAGCCTTAATTGGTGCTAAATGTCACTGCCAGGACTGTATAATAACAGCAGTATATGATGCATATGTGAAAGTTTTGAACTAGTGATCAGTTACAAATATATTTGTTGTTGTTGTTATCTTTATTTTTAATGTTCTACTTGAGGCCTAAATATATTGCTTTCAACATAAGCCAGTCCAGACATTAATGTCAACGAGAGAGGACTCTTGAACACTGTTTTACCAAGAGTTCCCTTCCCCGTGCACACAATAAATTCTGGATCTGGTATTTGGAGGCAACAAAATCAAAATGGAATAAAATGAAATAAAACAATGATTTATTGAAGAAGCAAATAACAGGACTGTGTTAAAGGAAAAATGATTTAGAGCAAAAAGATGGAATCTTACCACCCTTCAGCTGTTAGAAACTCATTCTTCTCCTTTTCAGAGAGTGATAGGAATGAAATTACATAAGGCCAGATGGTGCACAGCTCTGATCTAGGATCCAGTTTGGGCTGAAGTTCCACCATTGAATGTTCTCAATGTCTTATAATAAGTAATTTCATGGCTTATAATCAGGATTTCTATTGGTTACATTTACTGAGAGAAATCTTTCTCCAGACAGTGCCAGTTACATCATCCTACCCCTCTTCTTCTTCCAGGTGGCTGTTCTTGAAATCTGTTCTTCAGTGCCTCTACACTGAATTTATGCCAGGAAACTCAGAGCAATTAGGATAGCTAGTTAGTAAGAAATGTGACATTCATAATATATATCGTGACAATAGCAGCACAAACATCACTTCACTTTCTGAGTTCATTAGTTCAGTGCTCAAAAGATCTCCAAGACCTCAGACCTGAGAAAGACCTCATTCTGCCAATCTATTTTTGTTTGTATTAGTTAATAAAGAGAAAGGCAAGAGTTGAGCTTTATTCCTTGTGACTTTACGGACATGTCCACACAGTTTTCTTGGGCAATGGTATTGTTATGGAATGTGTGGGTAACCTTGGGGAAGAAGGGGAAGAGATGCTCCTGGGAAACAATTGAACAAGTCAGGCAGGAGGCCCCAGTGGCTTGGGGTTAAAGAAAAAAAACTTAGAAAAGACCCACCCAAATGGATCAAGCAGTTAAAACTGGAAGTGGGAAATTTATACCTTCAGATTTGTAATGTTATATTAATGTAGAATGATTCCATCTAGCTTTGTTTCATGTCTATTTTACCTGGGAGGGTTAACAGATAAAGAAGCAGTATACCATTACTATGTTCCAAAGCTGCCTGTCCATATGCTAGCCGGATCTGGCTTTAGTAAGTGTATAACTCCATGCAAGCTCAACCACATGCTGCCGCATATTGAGACATATTATTTAATACTTGCTTTGACTTATCAGATTTGAATAGATTATTTCTTTCTTTTTACCATTAGCAGCCTTGAGTGTCAATATGAATTTTTCATGTGCACCAGCTCACAGAAATTTATGATACAATATTGAATTTGGAATACTCCCGTGTTTCCCTGAAAATAAGACGCTGTATTATATCTTTTTGAACTCTAAAATAAGCTCTTGGCCTTATTTTCAGGGAGGTCTTATTATTTTGGGGTGTGTGGAACAAGATGGAGCTTCTCTTGCCGTCTTACCTGATTTCCAGCTCTGTGTTTAAATATTTTTGGGAGGGCTTATTTTGGGGGGAAGGCCTATTTTAGTGCATGCACTCAAAAGTCTGATTGGGCTTATTATCAGGAGATGTCTTATTTTCAGGGAAACAGGGTACCAATTGCTAGTATAGGTTTTTTTAAAAAATGATGGCTAGTCTAGAAAACAATATTTGATTTATTTTTTTTTACAATTTATTTATTATTATTGAACTGCACATTGAAAAAAAATAAAGAGGCTTAGAAACCATAAACTTTTGCTTCATCTTACATTCAAAACAAATTGCAGAATTGAATGAAAATCATCCTATATATGTATGGCACAAAATCAGATTAAAAAGAGCTGGAGAAAGTCATTAGAATAAAACTGCTGTAATCCCTTTTTAAAATAATGAATGTTAAATGAAACCCTTTAAATCTGACAGCCTCCAGTGTTAAGAAATGGTTTAATAAATTATGCATTCAGTCACTAAATACTGACAAGCAACCCAGTTGTACAAAGATAAATTAATATTTCCAGTTTGGTTCACTTAAAGCAGTACCTTTTACATTTGAATTTCTATTTCCTTAATGCAAGTTTGCCTCCTCTGACACTGAACTGCTTAACAGACTTGATAGTAAGGATCTACAGGAATGGGTTAAATTAATAACATTCAAGACTATTTATGGAAACAAGAAAGTTCACCTCCAATGGCAGAGAGAAGACAGTTATTTTTTGAGAGCAATAATTGATAAGTATTAATATCCCTTACACTGAAATGAAAACATGATCTAGGAATATGTATGAATTTCTGGAAACTGAGAGAAATATCACTTATATAATGTTTGTATTCACAAGATGCATCCCAATGAAGCTAAATGAATAATGAATTCTGAAACAATATCCATTACATGGTCACCATGCTCATAGATTCTATTGTGTATTCTATCAGGGACAAGATGCTACCTATACGTCTAGTTAATGATATAGATACTTATTGTGAATATAAATTTAAGTCCCCCTTTTCATTCAAAAAGTCAAGTTGGTAGATGGGACAATGCCTCCTCCTGTTTTTCCTCATAACAAAAATAGGAATGTTGGGCTAAGAGTGAATGGCTGAATGACTTAACAGCTGTGGTAGTGCAGTGGTTAGAATGCAGTACTGCAGGCTACTTCTGCTGACTGCTGGCTGCCAGCAGTTTGGCAGTTCCAATTCACTGGATCAAGGTTGACTCAGCCTTCCATCCTTCCAAGGTTGGTAAAATGAGGACCCAGATTGTTGGGGGCAATATGCTGACCCTGTAAAACCACTTAAAGAGGGCTGTAAAGCACTGGGAAGCGGTATATAAGTCTAAGTGCTATTACTATTGCTATTAACGTCAGAATTGAAGATATTGAAGGTAAACATGAATCCCTGGCCCTTCTCCAGTGCCAGTCCAATAACTGAACCATTACAGTTCAATAACTTAACCACTACACTAGACTGGACAATCCAGTAAGAGAAGTCTGAATCTCCAGATGTAGAACAGACTCTGAAAAATTGTTAATTGTATCACAAAATCCTGCACTTCTGCAAAAGAGATTGGCCACATGCTGAATTATCTGTGACATCCATAGATGGGAGGTGGGAGGGGAAACATACAAAAAACAAAACAAAAAACAAAAGCAAAACAAATGCATGTCTTTGTTTCTATGGCAACTTAGTTTTAAAATAAATTATTTGGCCTTGAGCAGGCAGAATAATACTATTCAGCTTTTTCCTTAAGTTGATAAAAATCAAGTTCCTAAGCAGAGAATGAACATAAATCATAAGTCAAAATATTTAAGTTTGGAGTTGCATTATATTTGCATCAAAAAGAACAATCTTTCAGATATTCATAAATCTATGTAATTCAAATTCATACCTTTCAAACCTTGCTTATATTTGGATATGAACCAAAATGAGATGGTAATTGAGACAAGCCCATATCATATATGCCCCTACTACCACTTTTTACTTCCAGCATAATAAAATTGACAGCCAGCCCTTTTAAAACATTTAAACATCTGAATATGTTTATTTATCAATTCATGAGAAAAATTTTTTATCTAAAAATGAGGTTGGTCTACAATAGGGGTGTCACGGTGTCGTCACATGACGTATCCGGACTTTTTTTTCCCCTTCGCTAAACCAGGTGGGGGCAGGGCCAGCACGTGATGCAACCAGCCCACAGGCCGCGAGTTTCAGACCCCAGTCTAGAAAATGACAATAGAAATATAATTTTTGTAGAGGTGCATTTGAATAATAAGACTTCCACACTGAACAAAAAAAAAAAATGCTCAAATTATGTTTGAGGAAAATATGTTTCCTCTTAAGTCATCTAAGACTTCTTGCATTCATGAATCAGTTAAGATAACACAAATTAAGCACATAAGAAATCTAATATTTTTGTAAGTCAAAATATAAACATTTAAATGAAATAAACCTAATCAAACTATGAAAAATCAGAGATAGAAGAAAAATAATAATAATAAAATAGAAATAATCAAAATTTGGGCAGGGGGAAGAAAAGAAAATGCTAAGCAAAGAAAAAAAGCTGGAAAAATCAAGACTCTTCTCCAACTAGGGTGAGATGAGATGAATTAAAAGTACAAACCAACTTCAGGTGAAGGTGATTATGTCAAAAAAATATTAGCCCTCAACAAACATAAATTAAACTTACTAGAACAAACAGATATAGCAAGGAACTTAAAACTTACAGAACAGATTTTTTTTGAACATGCCAATAAACCTGGAAGATGGTTATCATATAAACTGAAAAAAGAGAGAGAGGGAAGAATTATCTAACAATTATATGGCAAATTGGGAAACTTACAAAACAGGGAAGAGGAGATACAGAAGACAGCACAAAAGTATTATGAAAACCTTTATAAACAAGAGGACAAAATTGATGACTACTTGAAGGGAGAGAGAATTATAACATTAGAAGAAGGCGTAAGAGAAACATTGAATAGAGAAATAACCCTAGCAGAATTGAGGGAGGCAATTCAGAATCTTAAGAACAATAAAACCCCAGGGCCAGATGGCCTTCCGGGAGAAATATACAAAAAGTTAGGTGAGATATTAGAACCAGTTATTTTGGAAATCTGTAATGGGGCATTACAAGAAGCAATAATTCCGGATTCATGGAAGAAGGCCTACATAACATTGGTTTTGAAAGAAGGTACAGACCAAAATCAAATAAAAAATTATAGACCAATATCCCTTTTAAGTGCAGATTATAAAATATTTATGACCATAATAGCTCAAAGATTGAAGAGGATACTGAATGAAATAATATATCCTGACCAAAATGAATTTCTTCCCAATAGACAGATAAGAGATAATACTAGAATAATAATAGACATTTTGGAATATTATGAAGCCCATCCAGGGAAACAAGTGGCTCTTGTTTTTCTGGATGCCCAAAAGGTTTTTGATAATTTAAATTGGCAATTTATGATTCGGAAAATTCAATGTATGGATTTGGGAAATAAATTTGAAAATACAATAAAGGCAATTTATAAGACTCAGAGGGTGAGGGTAAAAATTAATGGGAATATTACCAAAACTTTCCATATAACCAAGGGAGTATGCCAGGGCTATCCATTATCGCCATTTCTCTTCATTTTAACTTGGAAACACTATTAAGTAAAGTTAGAGCAAACCAGGAAATAATGGGAACAAAAATTAAAAGAGAGGAGTACAAAGTTCAGGCATTTGTGACCGACATGGTCTATATTATCAAGGAGCCTTTGGATTCGGGACCTATTTTGCTACAAGAAATAGAAAAATATGGGGAGATTGCCAGACTTAAAATTAATAAAGAAAAAACCAAGATGTTAGTAAAAAAAATTAACAATAATTCAGAAAAAAGAACTGGAAAGAAGAATGGGCTTGCAAATTACAAAGAAAATTAAATACTTAAGGATATGGATAACAACGAGATGTTCCTCTTTAAAAGAGGACAACTACCTGGCACTGACAACTACCTGGCACTGACCAAATAAAAAAAATTATTTGGTCAGGAAGAAAACCAAGGATTAAATTACTTTCGCTCCAAGACAGCAGAACTAGAGGAGGATTTGGGCTTCCGGCATGGAGTTATATCACAAAGCGGCAATATTGATATGGATAAGGGAATGGGTAAATTTGAATAACAGACAAATCCTAACATTGGAAGGACATGACATGACAGGACAATAAAAGGGTGGCATGCTTTCATGTGGGACAAAAGGAATAAGACTAATTCATATTTTATAGACATAAAATAAGAGATGTACTGATACGAACCTGAGAAGGTATTAAGAAAAAGGATTATTTGAAAATCCCTGGATGGCTATCTACCATGGAGGCCACGATATACCCACACATATTGGATCCATGCAAAATGCCCAGGTATACGCAACTCTTAGATAAGCAGGGGAAATTAAAAAGCATTCAGGAAATGAAGGAATGGGGGGGGAGGTAAATAGTGACTGGTGGCCATACTTACAATTTCAACCCAGATATAGACAAGATATAGAAGAATACAGAATTGAGATTAAACCTAAGCCTGTGGGCCCGTTTCCCACAGAAAAAAAAATACCGGGAGCCATAAAACCTGGGTGGGCATGGCCAACTTGATATCACTCATTCCCACCCAGTCACATGACACCCCCTCTCAGCCACGCCTACCCAGGTTTTGTGGCTCCAGGTATTTTCTTTTAAACAGGTTTCTCTCTTTCTCCCACTCCCTCTCTCTCTTTCTTTCTCCCTCTCATCTTTCTCCCTCTCTTTTTCTCCTCTTTTTCTCCCTCTTTCTCCCTCTCTCTCTCTTCCTCCCTCCCTCCCTCATCTTTCCCTTCTCTCATCTTTCTCCCTCCCTCTCTCATTTCTCCCTCTCTCTTTCTCTCATCTTTCTCCCTCTCTTTCTCATCTT